>JAASAO010001623.1:0-32022 GCA_017311375.1 Mytilus coruscus | reverse complement strand
AGTACTATTTGATCTTTCATGACAATAAACATTTGAGAACAAACATAATAGATATTATATCATAACGGAGTCTAAGCTTATATCAGTAGTTCTGTATTTGTAACACAATTTTAATTGATGTATAGTGTACCACTGTACTAAAAATTTCTTGAACATTTTGGGATTATGAGTTCAGAACAGAATCCCGAATGGGATTACATTTTAATGTGAATATTAATAACTGTCGTGGCAGCCAACATATATACATGTCCAATTATTTGTACATTTATATATAAAACCACCTGACGAGTACCCTTGGCAGGGACGAAACAGTTAATAAAAGTCATATTACCTTTATTTTAATACTTTTAAATGGATGTAAACACTATCCACTAGAGACCAAAGGTAGTAAGATTTTTCATCAATGTGATAAAAAAAAAGTCAGCTGTAACAAGGCATTCATTTACAATAAGGTAGTTACAAAAGCAGAATTTTTTTTTGCCTACGTCACATTTTTTAACAGGATTATCATTAGCCATGTTCACATGGTTATATAGTTTTCTTAAGAACAAAGCTAGAAACATGGTTAACTGGAACAGTTTTAACACAAATGAAAGGGAAAGAAGTGAGGTAAATATCTATGCTTCAAAATAAGCATTTATTTGTGCTGATAGAAAATGATATACAGAGGTACATGGAAAAGTGTGGTCTTCTAACTAAAATTCATCATTTAATATGCTAAATGGGACAGGAAGAAAAAATGATGCACACAAATAAAATTTATACAATTAACAACAGCCATAATATTTCCACTTTGCAGCTCTACGTATAATGCCATGTAACTGACATAAGGCTAAGCTAACCTATACTTCATTTGGTCTCCGGAGAGAGTTGTCTCATTATCGTAACTAATCTATATTGTATTTTAAAAATAATTTAATTGACCACCATACTCTTTTAATCTATGATACCATATCTTTCAATGTTTTTATAATTAGTTCAATTTGAAGGAAAATAGTCATGACATTCGATTATTATTATCATAACCAGGTTGTTGTTATTTGCAATCATCTTGTCTTTTAATAGTCCAAAAAATAAGTTCATGCTTTTCTCAGAAACAAACAACATACTGTACCTTAAATTTCAGTGAGATATGCTGAATACAACATATAGATATAAGAAGATGTGGTATGAGTGCCAATGAGACAACTCTCCATCCAAGTCAAAATTTATAAAAGTAAACCATTATAGGTCAAAGTACGGTCTTCAACACGGAGCCTTGGCTCACACCGAACAGTAAGTTATAAAGGGCCCCAAAATTACCAGTGTAAAACCATTCAAACGGGAAAACCAACGGTCTAATCTATATAAAAACGAGAAACGAGAAACACTTATGAACCACATCAACAAACGACAACTACTGAACATCAGATTCTGACTTAGGACAGGTGCAAAAATGCAGCGGATTTAAACGTTTTAATGGTACCAAACCTTCACCCTTTTTCTGAAACAATAGTGTAACATCACAACATAGAAAGACACACTATAAAATCTCAACTGAAATAACTTAACTCAATCAAAGGACATATTAACACCATTGAACATACACTGAACAAATAAATTTGACCTATGATACAATGTAAAATATGTATTCTTGTTGAGCTGCTGATCACTGATTTGCTTGACGTGTCATCTCAGAAAAAAAAAATGTGAAAGTAACTGACTGAGGTCACTGTAACATACTCTGTTTGTCATAATCAAATTTGTACAGACAGCAAACTGACAAACAAAAAGATGATTTATTTTATTGATTTTGCACGTTTCATATATTATAAGATGCAAGTATATATACATAACATATATTTATTGACATATTTAGTGCATTTCTGTAGACACAGAAGCATGGACCAAGGAGAATATTGTCTATCAAAGAGGAACTGGCAATCACACTTATACGCTTACGAAGGGGTTTCGATACCAAGTCACTTGGAAATATGTTTGGCACGTCAGAAAGTAGTGTCAGTAGAATATTTAACACCTGGATCAACTTAGTCAGCCATGAGTTAAATTTTCTTATTAGATGGCTATCAATGGAGCAAATAAGAAATAAACTACCCAAATGTTTTAAGTATTTCCCTAAAACCAGATGTATCATTGACTGTACAGAGTTCTTTACACAACGACCAAGCCTTCCTTCAGCACAACGAATAACCTATTCATAATACAAGCACCACAACACATTCAAGTGCCTAATGGGAATAACTTCAAGTGGTACTTTTAGTTTCATATCAGATTTGTTCACTGGCAGTATTTCTGACAAAAAAATTGTTCAAGATTCAGGATTTTTAGATAATATTCAATTTGGCGATGATATTATGGCAGACAGAGGTTTCTTAATCAGGGGTGAATTAGCTTTAAAAGGTGCAACATTAAACATACCACCTTTCTCTTTTGGTAAACAGATGTGCAGTAATGCAACAATTAAAACTCGTAGAATAGCAAGGGCAAGAATTCAAGTCGAGAAAGCCATTGGAAGGTTAAAAAATTTTGCTATTTTACAGGGAACAATTCCTTTGCGTATGAAGCCCATCTACAGTGAGGTAGTAAAAGTATGTGCAATGTTATGCAACTTGGATGAACAGCTTGTTAAATGAATAAATCAATCATGTTAATTGTTTAATCTAAATAATTTCTTTTTTTATATAAAAATAAGAAATGGTATGATTGTTAATGGGACAAATATCCAAGTAGTACTTTTGTATGTCTTATCACCTATTTCTACTTTTCCAATACTAATGATACAGAAACCCAACATAAAAGTAAACAACATACATTTATGTATGTAGTATGTTGTCTTTAGAAGAAAGAACACCTTATCCTTCAATATAACTTGAGTTCATTCATTGGCTTCTTGTTATACTGTTATCCAATATCATTAATCATGCTGTGTCCTATGTTGGACTTGCTAAGATATAAAATGCAATGCAAGGAAAATGTGGGACAGACAGACAGCGTAACACTAGTAAATCACTATCTATGGAGTGTGGGGCAGACAGACAGCGTAACACTAGTAAATCACTATCTATGGAGTGAGTCTACATAAATAAATAAAAACAATTGTACATGTTTGACTAATGTGATGAGTTTTTGTATTTATTCGTTGTCACATGTTCTCCAAATACTGATAGCATATGGAAGTAAGTGTTCTCTATAAAATTTATCCAGTTTTGTAAGCATGTTATTGAAAAAAATGGGGTCAAAGTCTACAGTTGTCACACATATTCCTTTTGAAGTGTAAATCACTAGGTCACATTTGTCAAGTCCATAAATGCCCATTTGTCCTTGTATTTGATGGTAATAATCATTCTTATGAAGTTTATCTTCTGCCACATCCTTTGGGTTGTCAAAGCGTGCTGAATATGGACATTTCACTTCAATAACTTTTGAAGTGTGACATTTACATGTGAAAATGCCATCTACAGAACACCCAATGTATGGCATGTTCTCATACAGCAGTAATCCCTTTCTCTGCATACAAGCTTTTTGATGTGCTTTCTTGTTTACTTTCATATACAAGTGTAAAGCTGTTTCTTCTTTTTTTCGACCCCATTCTAAAGAAGCTGAAGTAGCGTTACTGTATTCCCCCATTAACTGTTTCAAAAGTGAAGGAGAGCAGCGGTCTCTTTGAACAGCATTTAAAACTTTCTCAAAATTTGATGCGGTAATAATACCTTTCCTCATTGTAAACCACAAATCATTATTTGATTGTCCACGTGTGTATATTTCTATCAAATCAATATCACTAGAACTGTATTTTAATGTATCTGCAATAGAACCTATGTCATTGTTGTTCAATTGGTCCATTACTCTTTTATGTACTTTTAAGTTATCACAATTTAAATCAATCTTATTCACTTCCTCTACATGATCATTAGGGTCTCCTAAAATGTGAAGTGCTTGCAAATTTGGAGATATCTGAAATACAGTATATAGAAAATACATTTAATGCAATATTTACGATTTTTACAGAAGAACATAATAATTTCAGATGATGATGTAAGTTTCAAAAGTTCACAACGGTTTCTGTGGGTAATCATAAATATGCAAATTTACAATAAACGTCAATAGAAGATTTATAAACAAACGTAAATTATTTGAAAGTGTATACAGGACTGACGAACAAAATTCTTAAGGGTATAACTCCTAGTTTAATCACAATTTCCTGTCAATATTATATACACATAGCATATCCTTAGTATGTACAAAGTTTTATGTAATTCTGGTGTGTGGTTTCGGAAAGGTTGCAAAGACAAACTTGAAGAAATATTTTTAGGCCAAAATTATAAGGTCAAAGGGGCATAACTCCTTGAAAAACAAATTTATGAAGATCACATTTTCATAGTTTGATGTAAATATTTGTTACCTTTGAAATATTTCCTTTTGGCGTAGTACTAAAATACATAAGGCATGTAAGGGTTATAGAATAACTAAGTTTATTGTCTCAATATTAAAATTCATTTGAACAAGGCTAAGTGAAAGGTTGCATTTAAGGCTTTTATGTGTGTAATTTTGTTTTGTTGACATTAATACCAAATTCGAAAGAACATAGTAACATGTATACCTTTTTAAGGTCTCTTGCTTCAGCTTGAATTCTTTCCAAGTTGTAATTTGCCCTCTGATCAACACTTCTAGGGTCAAAGTTGTGTAGGCCACTGAAACCCATGGTAGGTTCTTCATTGTACCTGTAATAAAAAAACTATAAACAATTCTAGTTAAGAATCTGATACTCAAATATGTTGATCAATATAAATAAGATGTGGTATGAGTGCAAATGAGAAAATTCTCCATCAAAGTCACAATAAAATTGAGAATGGAAATGGGGAATGTGTCAAAGAGACAACAACCCGACCATAGAACAGACAACAGCAGAAGGTCACCAACAGGTCTTCAATGCAGCGAGAAATTCCCGCACCCGGAGGCGTCCTTCAGCTGGCCCCTAAACAAATATATATACTAGTTCAGTGATAATGAACGCCATACTAAACTCCAAATTGTACACAAGAAACTAAAATTAAAAATAATACAAGACTAACAAAGGCTAGAGGCTCCTGACTATTTTGTAAAGTAATGCAGGTAACATTTGTTATTCATTTAAACATAAATTGATAATACAGAATAGATTTAATAAATATTGGACATTTTTTCAGGTCTTTTGTCCTTCACAATGGTTCACTATTTCAATTTTGATTTATTTAGGGATCAGTTTATAAATTCCAGTAAACTGGGTTCATAAAATGAAAAATCATATAATGTTTGTCTAGTTTCAACCCCTAAAAAATAATGACACGTACCTTGCTTTCATTATTTTCATCTGTTTAATTGGGACTGGACAGTCATGGCTTCTTGGCCTTTTCTTCCATTGGTTCTCTCCATCTGTTACAGATTTAACCTCAAAGGATTCTATTTCATACAAAGTGGCTCCAACATGCTTAAACGCACCATCTGCCCTGAAAGTAATAAGGATTAATCATAACTTGATAAACATGTTGGATAAAGAAAAAAATAAGCAATCAGATATTGACAAATGAGACAAACTATAATTAAATTCGTATTTTTTTTAAACAATTTGATTTGTCTAAAAAGGTAACAGATTATGAATAAAATCTGTATATTTTATGACGGATGCATGCATATTTTTGTAAAGATTATTAAATTCTGCAGTCTGGTAGAATTTCTTATCTTCAAAGTTGACCAGTTACATATGTTGTCCCAACTTGGACTTTTACTTAAAGTAAAAGAGAAAAGTCTGACAGAATGACCCTTCCAGGAATTTGATAAGATAATGCATGTACATTGTACATTGTAATATAAGTATAATTAATATACATGTACATGTATGGATGTCATGTTTGTTTACATTTGTTTTCTCTTCTTTTTATTTTCTTGCAATGTCATGAATGTATACATTGTATACATGTGTATTATAAGGCAGCAACCATTTGATTTTCTGGGGGAGGGGGGGCTATGGATTTTTTTGGAAAAAAAAGTTTGTTTCCAGTTTTTGGAGAAAAAAATAATTTGTTTTTGACCCTGAGAAAAAAAAAATGTTTGTTTCACCCTCAGCTGCCACTATACATGTATGTAATGCTAAAATTGAAAGAAAAAAATTGTTTTCGACTTGTCGCCAAAAAAATAGATTGATAATGTCCGGAAAAAATCCATAGCCCCAGAAAATCAAATGATTGCTGCCTAAGTATTCAACTTTCTAAAATGTAATTTTTAGTCTTAATTTTTTTTTTGTTTTTTTTTTTGTTTTTTTTTTTTTTGTGATTTCTTTTTCTTTGATTAATAGTCTAGCACTAGGAAAGGCCAGCTTCTTCCACTAGTAATAAAGCCTAGAGAGTTAAGAGATTTCCAAATATTGTCTGTGTAATTTCATAGCAGTTGCTATTCCTTTTCGTTTTTGCTCCCACAAAATGTGCACAAATGAAAAGTTGGCAAGAGTTTATAATATTTCCCCCTTATGGAATCAGTGTATTGCTTGAAGTAGAAAGTACATGTAGTCAGTGGCCATGTAATAAAATATCCCATGTGCATAGGTTTGTCTGTAGCTGCATGTGCATGTACATAGTAACTGAGTTATGCGAGTACATTAAAATTTGTCATTTTTTTTCTGTTTAAACCCTAAACATGCTATAGTCAATCATTAACTAGGGAGCTAGAGATCAACAATTATCAATATAAAGTTGTCATCTTTTTTTAAAAGATTAGGTTCGGGAATAAAGGCTTAAGAATTTAATATATTTTTCTCATAATTGTATATAGTTACCCGCCAATGCATGTACAGTAGGCAGTTTTAACCTCTCCATTTTTCTTATCCATAATGACCCACGCATCATATGTTGCCTTGTTCAAATATGTTTTATCTTTCTGTGTAGGTTTGACTTTTGACTTGAAAACACAGATGTACCGACTTGGCACTTCTGTATATTGCAACTCCTCTACATAACGATCAAAATAAAGTCTATATATATAGTCCTCACTGGATTTGTAATGTTTCCTTTCATTTTTTTTGGTACAATATCTATAGTAAAATTAGGAATATTCCAAAACCATGACGTTTATCAAAATCATAAAAGTGTACAAATTTAAATTATCATTCATCGAAATATGCTACGTACTAACTAAATTGTTATTATCCGGAAATATTTTTAATCAAAGATAAGACACAGCATGTGAAAGTGCGGCATCTACACAACTGATACACCAGGATTAGCACTCCCAATAATCTATTGATAACATTATCACGTGACATGATGCTGACTAATGTATGACCGCACGTGTGTGACCGCCTTTTTCAAACGCAGAGATTTGTATAATTTTCCTGGACAATATTTAGGACCGTTTTCAGCAAAGAAGAATTCATAGAAATGTAAGTGTTTCTTTAAATAATTATCCGTTGCTGTATTAATTGTCTTTTAATGCTTGTGGGATGTTAACATTAAAATTGGGAGATTATAAATACACAAACGTGTATATTTGAGGGGGCGGACAGGGGGGTACCTTTCTCCTTTCTCCCGCCCCTTTTCTCTTGTCTCCCGACCTCAAACTTGAAAAACTAATGTAAAGAAATCTCGTTTTAATAAAAATCGATCAAATTTGTTGCTTTTTTGATAGCTAGTCCCTGTCTTGTCCTTTCACAAGATAGAAGTGTTGTTTCTTCTGCTTCAAGAACCTCAATATTATTTTCACTGACTGTTAAGCTGTCTGTTTGCATTGAATTTGCAACCAGTGAGTTTAATGCGCGCCGTTTCCCGATGATTTTTTTTTAAAGTAGAAACCCAAATGCTGCTAAATAAGAAGAAAAAAATAACTGTCATTGGACTGTTCAGAAGAAATTCGATATGATTTCGGAAGTATACCTCATGAGGATAGGCCTACGTATACATGACCATAACCGAAACACCTCGTTTAGTATAAGAAACACAGACCAGATCTGGATTTCTATTCTAAAAATACACACACACAATAATTATACTACAAGCATGGAAATGTGAATGTCTTAAAAAAATATGAAAATAAATTCTGAAAAATGTATGCCACAACAAGAAATATGTATCATATGCTGAGTATACCAGCTCCAAATTACTTTAAATATATGCACATGGAAAATGGAATTAATTACGAAAGATTATAATAAGATATGCTGGATTGGTCCTGGACCTGATTGATTTTAATATAGGTTCAAGTTAATTTACGTTTCGGTGTACAGGGATGGTTGTATTTTTTTGTTTGAGCTGGACATGCTGTACAGGTACAGATGATGCAAAATACACCATTTTATAAAACGGTGAGTCAAAACGATTCATAAATGATTAACAAAGGTGTCTTTTTGGGGAGGGACACATTGCTGACATGACTCCATGAGCGTCGGAAAAAGTCAGAGGGTATTTACGATCTTTAAAAGAGATTTTATAACAAGTACATATACAAGTATGTATGTTAAATAAAAGTGTTGTAAATGGAGATATGGGAGATTCGATAAGACTGCAACTGGCCAATTAACGACACACAAAAACTATCAACAAATACTTGAATGATCCTCAACTTAGACACATGATTTTTTTTTAATTAGTTGTTGTTGGCTTTCAACTAGCTTTCCACTTGGTCTTCATCCGACCGACAGTAAAACCCTTGCCAAAGTTGGGCGTTCGTTTGGCTGTGCAGGATGTATAAATACACAGTCACGTCTGGTCAGAATGGGGACGTTAAATCCGATGCTACGCTCTCTGCACGTTAAGAAACTTGCAACAACTCTTTGAGGGGTTCGTAGGTGGTCCACTGAATGGCAAAATGTCTGTTCCTATCCAATAAACCCTCATTTTCCAATACATGACGTTTCCAAATTTCCAGACCTTCGTCCTGGACGACCCCTGTTACAGGACCTAGCTACCTGTTGTATTTATTGTAAATTTGTTTTTGTCCTGAACATGCATGAACTATTTGCCACTGGACGTTTAGAAATCAATCAATCAATCAACTAGCTTTCAGTAACTTCGAGTACTCTCAGATCTACGTGTAATGACCATAATTATTCAAATTCCTACGGAAGTAGGGATTTGACAGTACAGGGTATAAGGAAACATAAATTTCTTGAATTTTGTTTGGTAGTATGAACAGAACAGAACTTCTGCATGAGGCATCGACTGTGTGTGTATGTGTTTGTGTAGCTAGAGGAGGGTGAAGGTTTCTTTTAAATATAGGATCGTCAATATGTACTATCAATTGACGTATATAATCAATTATCCTCAATCAGAAAGGAATAGATATGAAAATACTAAACAGGTTGTGCTGCTTAATAAAGGGCTACGCTGATCCACGCTGTGCAATGCATATTGTAAATATTTTTTTATATATTTCTGATTGTACTGCCAGTAAATTCATCAGTCAGGCCGTGTAATTGTAAAATTATGTATATTATAATTTCTTCGAAATTTTTTTCATGTATATTATCATGATAAAATGACCAGTTTTCATGTTTTTTTGTACACAAAATTTTGCAACTAAAATGCTGAAAACCGTTTTCCGTTGGGGGCTTCGCCCCCCTGAACCCCCTACCAGGGCTCTGCCCTGCACCTGCTGGGGGCCTTGAGCGGCCCCCAGACCCCCTGTCGCATTTTGTGCCTACAGTTTATTGGATACCTAGCTACGCCCCTGGTTGAACTTTGTCTTTTCAAGTGAAATTTTAATACAATTTATAAGGTGCCTTTATATATTATCAAAATGTTAAAATGAGCAAACTCATTAAAAAAAATCACACGTTTACACCATACAGTATACTTGATTAAGAATATGTATTTCATCAAGATATTGTTTGTATCTATCATTTTTACAACTAACAGAATGTTAAACCTTTTTTGATGGTTGCATTAAATGTGTCTTTTAAACACAACTATTTCTAATTGTATTGAATCGTCCTAAACATGCATGAAATATTTGACACACGGAAGTTGCGGTGGCATCACCCGTCTAGTTTTGCTAGTAGGGTTAAGTTGAAGATTTGAATTTCTTTACAAGCTAATTGTGCACCCGGTTAGAACGAAATGTAAGTAACCGGACAGGGGTAATGAAAACAAAATAACAAACACCATTCAGATCCCGTTACATATTTTCATACCTCTCCGTAAAAATAACGTTATTTGATATGCAGTAGCGTCATCTCTTTTCTGTCAAATTCTTTGCATATCGGTCAACTTTGACGCAATTTATCTAAAACACAGGGATGGTAACATGTTTGTTTCTATAAATGCACGGATTCAGAACACAATCATTGATATTCTGTTAGTTTTTAGCCTTTCTCCGTATATTTTAACCCGTCATCCATAATCACACTATTTTAATTATTGTCAACTATGCTCTGAAATTTTTAATGATTTCTTCGTATTTTACTAATTTAAAATATTGCTTGGCGATGATGATCATGATGTTATTCTTATTTTTTGCACAGGTATTAGGGACAGAATTAACAGTAACTTAGAGTTTTTGGAAAAAAAGATTTAATGATATAGGTAAATTCTGTCAAGGTATGTATTTTTTTTTTTAAATTTAATTTTTTTTTATTATCAATAATCAGTATGTTTGTTAGATTGCATGTGTTCAAGTGTTGTTTGTGTTGATACTGCATGAACTTTGTTATTTGTGTTGATTTATATGCTCTATATTGGCCCTTTAATTAGGAATAAAGACATTTGATTTGATTTGTATTAATATTTTTTTAATGCATATCAAATTTAAAACAAAACCGTCTGCAACAGATCCTTGTGCTTGAGATGGGTGGCATTTTAGCAATAGATCCTGGTGCCCGAGATGGGTGGCATCGTTACAACAGATCCTGGTGCTTGAAATATGTTGCATTTGTACAATAGATCCTGGTGCTGAGATAGGTGGCATTGCTACGTGTACAGGAGCGAAAAAATGTAAAAAAGGATCAGCGTTTATGTAAACCAGTAAATTAATATAAAAAAAACTGGCCTTATATAACATTGTATTCCCTGCCTTTGACGTTCTACGTAATTGTTAACTTATGTTTACAAAATATTTATATTTTTTATTTGTGGTTGGTTTTTTTCTTCAGAAAGAGTAATGGATGCCTACACAAAAATAACAGAAGCTAAATTAAAGAAGGATCATGCACCAGATATGGTTAGAGGAGTTTGGAGAATACAATTAATTTTCACGAAACTATTAAAAATGATTAAGAGATTATTTGTATTCATTTACCAGATCACCTTTTGGCTAAATGAGCTTTTGTCATAACTTGACATCTGTTGTACTGTTTTGTTTCAAATCTTGCTGAGTCATGTGGCTTCAATATCTTTTGTGGTTACTGTCTAAGTATCATAGATATAAGGAGATGGGGTATGATTGTCAATGAGACAAATATCCACCAGAGTCCAATTAACGTGGAGGTCACTAAACGGCCTTCAACAATAAGCAAACAGCACACCGTATAGGCAGCGATAGAAGACCCGGACACAATTTGTTTTAAACAATTCAAACGAGAAAAACCAACCGCCTAAACGACAAACAAATATGTCAGATGAACCAACAACAAGCAACGAATTGCTTATTTCAACATGAATCAATGTTGTTGCAATATTCGGGTGACGTTGTTTCAATGTTAGGTTTCAACCTATATTCAATAAAAAAATCAACGTTGATCCAATGTTGAAAATATAACGTTGTTTCAATGTCAGATATTCAACGTTGTTTCACCTTTCAAAATCAACAGTTAATTCAACGTCTTTTCAACTTTACAGATTAACGTTGATTCAACGTTGTTTCAACGTTGAAATGCCTGGTGGGGTAGGCCTTTAGCTTTCGTCGGTCATAACTAGCAGTACTATGAATCAGGTAGTTGAAAAGGTCATACAAGCTAAAGCTTGGAATGTACGACAAGTCTGACGTATACCCGTCCAGGCTAAAGGGATCACAAAACCCGTACAATTGTTCTAAATTTTGATTTATACTGGTAACTGATTCATTTTTTCTCATATCTGGATCCAACGGTAAATTCAGCTCATCCACGGCCTCACACAACTTGACTAGATTCGGTTTGTTAATGTAAGTAACACTTATACCCCGTTCTTTGAGATATTCCTGCATCTGAGGAACTTTAAAGGCATTGAATCTAGCGCCGTTCATCTTGTTGTCAATAAACAAATGTCGGGTGTCACGTGACGCATGTTATGTAAAAGCGGGAAAAAAGACGGAACGTCTCAACGGAACAAACAATACGAAAAAGGTCTATTTTGCTTACCCTCTATGGATCAGTAGCAAACCATATATCTTATATAATGTTCTCCACTTGATGCACGTTTTTGTGTTAACCTTTGTGATGTGGTTTTTAATCACTGTATTAACTGTCATCCGTTGCTATTAATTGTGCAACAAATCTAAGATTTAACAATGATGACAATACAGATGTTTTATCGTTAATTTTGTATATTTTAATTTTGTGAAAGGAGGAGATGTGGTATGATTGCAAATGCGACAACTATCCACCGAAGTTCAAATGAAGTGATTGTAATCAATTATAGGCAATCGTACGGCCTTCAACAATAAGAAAAACGAATTAAACACTGTATAGTCGGCTATAAAAGGCCACGACATTTACCTCTTTTTTTAATTGTTGGAGCTTAATCTTCGAGGGTCTGCAAACAAGACCATAGAATTAATATTAAATAGCATGAAATCCCATTTTATTTTACAAATGATGCATCTTTTAATCAGGGAATGCCAATTATATCAGAGATGGTAGAATATTGTTCAAGGATATAAATGATATCCACCATCGATATTGTTGATACTCCCGGTAATGTACGATGCTTCATCTGACGCCAAGAAGAGCAAGAGGGAAACAACATCTGCTGGTTTTCCGGCCCTTTTTAGGTGTGCTAGTTTTGAAAACTTGTCTGCAAGCTATAAAAAAAAGTAATTTTAGACATTGAAATACACGATGCAAAGAAATCGAAATTGGTTTACATTAATTTCGGAAATAATCTGATTCTGGTACTTTCGAGACGTAATGTTTTGAAAGCCAAAATTTAAAATATTTGTTCACATATCGACCAAAAAAAGACAAAAAACCAAAATTCCGTTTAGGTCATTTTTTTCATAGGGTATTGCAATAACAACATTCACGGTACTAGTTACAAGGTACCTGACACCATATTCGCATTTTGACAACTAATATCTCTTCAGTGAAACCTAAGGCTAACATATGTAAAAACCAAACACCTAATACAAACGTTGAAGGGCTAATAAAACCAAAAAAAACAAAACAAAACAAAACAAAAAAAACAAACAAACAAACTTAAAGTCATCCAAAACCTGGACAAAGAATCATATCTATTTTAAGACTGAATTACAGCGATATCGATTCCAAGGACGACTCTATTCATAATTTATTGACGAAACAATATGTGTATACAACCTTCTTTTTGTCTTCATCTGTAAACTTCCTAGAACTATTACCAAGAATATTGGTATCATCAATGAAGCCAGGACTACAATTTGACAATAGAATACAATAAAGTAACACATGTACGATAAACTAACTAATAATAAATGAATAATGAATATTAAAACAGATTATATTTAAATATAAGAAAGCATATATCAGAAAAGAAACAAAACTAAGAAATAGAATGACAAAAGTTGGCATTTGCTATAATAGTAATTTTATTATTGTCATCATATTGAAATAATTACATTACATGTATGTTTCATTATAATACGTTATTTTGATTGGCTAACAGCAATCTCGCGACATCTGAAATTAACCTTCATTACAAAAATGTAACATTCATGATGACACGAGCTTCCACAATAAAGTGCACAGGTAAATAAAAAAAAACTTGGTAGAATCGTGTTTTCATGATCCTAGCAAAAAAATGTAATTATAAGTATTGAATGCTTCTTTTGGTAATTTTATAGGGTTGTAAAAGCGTTGACCGTGCGCACATTTTTAGAATAAAAGGCCCTCGCGCTTCATACAAAATGTACCCCGGTCAACGCTTTTACACCCCAATAAATTTACAAAAAGAAGCATTCAATTCTTAATCAAATTTAAATATCTTTCTTTCGTTATCTCCCTTAAAAATGTAACTTCTGCAAACTTGGAAGGGGAAATTTTTCATCTTCTAGGTGCATTCAGAATGTGGTGGGGTTAACATATTTGTATGAGCTGGGATACTGGGGTAACAGAACATCATTAGAACAAATGTAAATATCAGTTGGAAATAACCTGACTCAGTAGATCGGTATAAAGCTGAATGCAAATAACAACATGTCTAAAGACACATAGAACCATCTAAGAGTACTGGAGTAATTTGAAGCTAGTTAATAGACTAATGTAAATTAAGAAATCTAGACCATGTTTTTTAGACTAAAGACTAATCATTGCATCTTCAAAGGATTTAGTGTGAAGACGGCATAAGCATTCTGAGAAAACCATGATATCGTGTTGTACAAAAATATAATTATCGACATGACGTAGGCTCATACCTAGATACCAATAGTTGTCCAGTTATGTATTAAACTCTTTAGAATAAAATCAGTGTTACATATAGTGCCGAGAAAGACAATTTTCAAAGATCAGTTGACCTCTGTCAGGCTGTCATGTGCACCTAATACTTGTAACAACCATTCTATAGACCAAGTACCGATGGATTATTAATCATAATAAATGAGAAACTGACTTAAATGAAAACTTGAAAACGTTGTTCACTGATCCGTAAAAAGAGGTAAGACCAGCTCGCTAGTCATGTCGGACGGACAGACACCATACAACGGCCATTGAATACACTTCAAGCAATTAAAAAATTCTGAAAATAACCTTCTGAAGTCCAGTTTCAAATTACAGACATTTATACAATTTTAGATTAGATTTCTTTGCAGAATGCAGGACAATGCAAGATAAACTGTAGTCTCTGCCTATTAAAAGCAAATGGCAAAAGCATTGTGTATTGAAATCACATATACTCTATTACATAATTTTTAAATATCTGGTGTAGTATACGCGCTCAAGGTACCTTGGAATAGACATAAAACTTTATGGTTACATGGTTTAATATAAACTAACTAGAATCAACAGCAACAAATGTTTATATAACAAGCATTAAAGTAGAAATACAGATCGTGGGAATCTTAGATAAAGTCATAACTCATGTCACTGCATCCGATGATGCCTACAGTTTATAGTACCGACAGCTGGTTAACGTAAACAAACTTGAACTGACAAATATCAACATAATAGTAAATACTACATCTGGCACTGAAGGTTAAGGGACCAACTTTTTATTGATTACAAATCAAGGTACTTGGTAACAACGTTCTAGGTACTACATCACCCACTAATAATTAGAACTTACTTGATGGCATTCACTCTTACACCGTGAGGACCTAATTCTGAAAGAAATTTATTTAATCAATATTTTGTTCAATGATTTGTTCATTAACTGTATGCGTCGATAAAGTTAAGCCCATTATATTTTCTAGATAAGATCCAGTGTTTTCAACATGTATACAGAGCTTAACACATTTTGTTTCAACAATGGTTTTGAACGTAAGGGATCAATAAGTTGGTGTACGGACAGACAACCGGGGAAGAATATGTTTAAAACATTATTGCACAACTTATTCAAATAAACGTTAGATTAGAAAAAAAAAAATGGACAGATGCAAAAAAAGATAAAAATGATATCAAGCACTGTACCAGCACAAAAGAAATTTGTTAAAATTCTTTTTATTTTGAAATAGTCAATGCAATCAATTACAAGTCAGAAAATTTTACAATGATTTTGATTGGTTGACGATACCGGCAATTCCTTTAAATTTTTCATCTAGAAATATTACTGTATAATAAATATCTTTTACCTTTGGCTAGACATTTTGTAAGCATATCAATAGCTACTTTTGCCATGCAGTAAACTACTATTCCTGGGTGCTGAAAAACATAAAAAAATTTTATTTACCTTTCAATTTTACATAGTAATTTTGCATTACAAATTTAAATTACAATTTAAGTAACGAAATTACTAAGGAGTGAAATATGTAATGCATTCCAAATGTGCTTTTATGATAGATTCTATGATTTCAAACATTTGTGGCTTTCTTTTTATCTTTTAAGTGCAAAGATATGGTTAACTTCCCAAGAAATCTGCTTTCCTGTTCAGATGGTAATTAAACAGCATACAAATTATTGTTGAAGACAGTATATTGACATATGGATGTTTTTGTTGTGTTGTTGGGTGCCGTTTCAATTATCACGGTGTTCGAACGGAACAGTACGATGTCATTTTTATTTTGATAAGGTCAGATTTGAAGAATACAGAAACTATTAAATTATAATTAAATTTACTTACCGCCATTGTGGATTCGATACTCGACATGTAGATTATATTACCTACATTGGAAATTTTAATTACTTAAAAGTATGTTTTATGATTGTATGTATCAAAAAGAGGCGAATTGGTTTACATAACAGTTTATATATACATGCTATATTCCATATTTGTTATCAAAAAATGTATATTCATCTGTATTTTTGATGCAAAAAACATGAAAGTAACCCTACAATGTATCTTAAGAATTTTTGTTGCATTCTCCAGAAAATATGAAATTGCGCCAATACTTAGTTCTGCCTCTTTTGCTTCCCCTTGGTAATATTTAATTTGTTCTAGTCAATTCCATTGTCACGTCGTCTCTCCAATTGTATAGTTTCCCTTCCGCTTGGTAATTGGCAAACACGTACATTTACTGAACCCTATATTCTTTTCTCAAAGTCAAATTCAATTAAAAGTACCATTCCCTATATTTTCCCCCTCATACCAACGGACCTTTTGCTTTTTCGATGAGAGAAGCATAGTTCATGTAGTTGTGACAGAAATAATTTAGTTTTCCCTTATGCTGACAAACTTTTTGGTTCTTTGAGATAAGGGAAGCATAGTTGTACAAGAAAGAATTTATATTTCCTTCATACTAACAAACCTTTTGTTTCTTTGAGATGAGGCAAGCATAGTTGTGCCAGTAAGAATTTAGTTTTCCCTCATACTAACAAATCTTTTGTTTCTTTGAGATGAGGGAAGCATAGTTGTGACAGAAAGAATTTAGTTTTCCCTCGTACTAACAAACCTTTTGTTTCTTTGAGATATGGCAAGCATAGTTGTGCCAAAAACAATTTTGCCTTCTGGTTCACACTGATGAATCTGTCGTAATCCTCTTCCTTAGTTTCACTTACATTTGCAAACAAAACAGAGCCTGCATTATCAGCCTGAAACGTATGTGCATATATAAGATGTAGTCTTCTCATATCTGAGTGGCGTTAACCATGAAGATTTGGGACTACTTATATCTTATTTGCATAGAAGTAATACATAATTCTTTTATCTTTTCTCTTATTCTATGAGAGCAATCTGTTTTAATAAAACAAGAATAGTGTCCTTATCTCAAATTTACTAGATGCAGTTACACTTTCAGCAAATGTTTTATTGTTATGTTTTGCAATGAAAACTTAATTGCGTCTATTCTTCTGTCATCAAGTTGATACTAGATGCAGTTACACTTTTTAGCAAATGTTTTATTGTTATGTTTTGCAATGAAAACTTAATGGCGTCTATTCTTCTGTCATCAAGTTGATAGTTTATCACTGCTTTTGTATGGCAAAATGAATCGCTGTACTATCTTGTATTTTTTTGGTTTGATTGCCAAAACCTGAACGTTTTGCCGATAAATGATAACACCTCAGTGTAAATACAGATTCTGAAATAGTTAAAATCCACAAAATATTTAATCTCTCATTATGACTTTCTTTTAGAGAAACAAAAGTTTTCGGTCCTGATGCTACTATAGCACTATAGCTAAGCTTTACTTCTTTATCATGTATCATTCGTTCAAGACATCGTGATTAAATCATAATAAAATATAATATTTATATAAAGGATCTAAACCGTTCGTAAAATATCTCTCAAATACTTTGAGAACATACCGCACAATATCTTGTTCTATATGTCTTTGAATGATGGATAAATTTTATTTATGACACATTTTGATAAATCGTTCCTCAAACTAGGCGATAAATGATAAACATTTCGAACATTTGATACGTTCCGCAAAAAACTTTAATTTGGGTATCATTTCCAATGTTAGCACTATGTCATATACAAATGATGAATGTTTGTATCTGTGGACCGAATATTAACTGGATGTTGACTTAGTTTTGTTGGTTCGCTGCTTGTTTGGTGGTTACATCATATTTTCTTTTATAATGGTACACAAAAGGCATATTTAGATTATATAAAACAAACCAATATATCCAATCTTCCAAATTTCTGTATCAGGTTCTTTACAATTTCTTCCCTGAAGGCAGATTGAGATAAGTCACCACTGCAATACCCTATCTAACAAGAAAATATAATCATGCGTATACATTAAATGGGATAATATATCAGTACTTATAGTAAAAAGGGTTATTTTCAATATGAATAAACTCGACCTATCTACTCACAAACTAAATCAGGACTACATCATGTATATGGTAAAATTGTTAAAACAACCAGATTAAAAAAAAAAAAAAAAAACAATTAACTCATTGAAAACAACCATTATTAAAATTCCAATACAAATGGAATGCACAAAATTTCACAGGCGCATTACATTTGGGCGCATTAGAGATTTACATTTTTTTAGATTGCACACAAGATTTTATCACATTTGCGCACATTCATTTTACAAGTCGCACAAGTAAACTACAATGAATATAGACAATTCATGAAAATATGAAGCCAACTTTGAGAAAAAAAAAAACAAATAAATAAATTAAGGCACTTTTGGAAAGTTAACATATAGGTTCGTTTATCAGAAACAAATCATAGGGAAACACAAATGGAAAATTGAGTACTTGATGATGCAATTCTAAAAATATCCGAATGGAAACAGGGTTCGTAGTCATTTTCTAAAAGTTAAGATACCAATATTCAGCGAGAACAGGCATGTCAGATTGAGATTTTAGTGATTAATTAAAAAAAAAAATTTTCTAACACTTAGGATTCGTTTTACTGGAAAATAACAAAACGAGCGTTTTTTCAGTTAGAAACCCTTCTTTCATCGTGTGGTAGGTGCGCAGCAAGAAGGCGTTTACTAAAGATACAAGGGTATATACAATGTGTTACATAGAAGCTAACAAGTTAATTCGTCATTTCAAACAATATTTGACGTATTTTCGGATACATGAAAACCCTATTTCCTGATACTAAGCTATCATTTACCGCTGTTAACTTGTTCAACGAATGTGCGCAAATACAATAAAAAGCTGTGCGCAGAAGTAAGGATTTCTACACCCATTGTAATGCGTCGAATTTCACAAACTTCGTTAATACATCTACATGACATGGTTTCTTACACCAGTCAAATAAAATTTGATATTTGTATATATCGATGGATAATTAGATGGTGTCTAGACTAAAATACACACGAAATGCGGATACATATTATCGATTCCATGCATTGTTAATTGTTAAATCAGCAGGATTTTTTTTTTTTTATTTACTATTCATTTTCATCTGCTGCTGCGCATACTTATTTTTATTTGCACTTTTGTACACGATTGACTCCAGCACTTTGTGATGCAAAATATTCATTTTCAAGACCTTTGGAATTGGCTCATTATTCTCTACTCTGCAAAACCCACCCAGTAGACCCCCCCCCCGGCCCCATTTTGCTGTAAATTTGGCTCATTATTCTCTACTCTGCAAAACCCCCCAGTAGACCTCCCCCCGGCCCCATTTTGCTGTACATTTGGCTCATTATTCAGTACTTTTAAAACTATCCAGACCCCCATTTTGCTGTACATTTGGCTCATTTTTCTCTACTTCTACCCCCTTTTGCTGTAGATTTGGCTCATTATTCTCTGCTTTGTAAAGCCCATCCAGACACACACCCCTCCTCCCATTTTGCTGTAGATTTGGCTCATTATACTCTGCTTTGTAAAGCCCATCCAGACACACCCCCCTCCCCCCATTTTGCTGTAGATTTGGCTCATTATACTCTACTTTGTAAAGCCCATCCAGACACACACCCCTCCCCCCATTTTGCTGTAGATTTGGCTCATTATACTCTACTTTGTAAAGCCCATCCAGACACACCCCCCCCATTTTGCTGTAGATTTGGCACATTTTTCTCAACTCTGTAAAACCCATCCAGACACACCCTCCCCCATTTTGCTTGTCTCATTGGCAATCATACCACATCTTCTTATTTTTATATTTTATAGCGTGTCGGTAAAGAACAAAGCAGGGTTCATGTTCATATCACATTGACATCTTCTCGTCCTAATTTGCGTGTAACATTTGCCACTGGACATTAAATGGTAATTCATTCATCCTTCAATCCAGGTATTTCAATGTTAGTCTATGAAACACTAGAAAACTAGATTGAGTATACATGTTATAAAATTGTTATGATGATCTTGATAAATAAGCGAAAAAATTATAATAATATCAAGATTTAAATAACTTACTTTTTCTTCCACTAAACCCTTTTCCTTGCATTTTTGTTGTACAACTTGCAATTTGTCCTCTTCAAGAGCCACTAAAAATAATCTGGCACCATATTCTGCTAACTTAATAGCGGTGGCTTCTCCTATGCCAGAACTTGCTCCTGAAAGATCAATATAAACACAATCTCCAGGTGCAATAAAAATAGAAATAAATAAGTCAAATAAGAGGGTTCAGAAACTAAATATTGAGCAACGCGAACAGCAAAAATCCGAAGGTCATCTCAGGTTCTCAGAAAATGTCAACATTTCCCGTTCTGCTAGTAACACCCATCGTGTTGCTCCTGTTAAATTCGTTTGTAATCATTTCTAGAGATAAGGCATCACACAATATGAGAACATTTGTAACTAAACTAGAGTCAAAGAATTAAATTTCCCGCGTGATTTTGAAATTATGTCTCCTTGAATTTTTATGTCAAGGTAATCATTATCACCAAGGACGTCTCTCTGTCAAGGTAATCATTATCGCCAAGGACGTCTCTAGCTCTGTCTGGAAGGAATATATTACAATGAAAAAATACATACATAATTGCATTATACAATATACAGCAAATTTAATAATTTTCAAATGTTTTAAAAAACTATGGCATATGAGTGCCTCAATGTTAATAAAACGGATAGCAGAACATGATGTAATCCTACCTGTTATAAGGACAACTTTTTCTCTGAAGTTTTAAATGTAAACGTACTTTATAAGGCCAAGACTATTGTAGTTCATTATTGAGTGTTAGAAAAATACAAAATTGTTCAACATTTTTTTTTTTTAATTGCTCCTTTAATTTATATTTCTCAACAGAGTCAGATTAGAGTGTGAAGTAATAAATGACTGAAAAATACACCATTTAACTATTTAATTCTAAACAATCTGAAAATGGTTACTCCTTGATAGCACAGCTCTAATTTTCCACTATCTTCTTTCGGATAAAAAACAATGAAAAGTAAAAAAAAATATATAGTATTCGAATCATTCTGTTTTCAACTGAAAAATGTCGGTCAAAAAATTGTGCGAGATAATACAAAATATCAAAAATCGATTAGCATGGCCTAACATCTTGATAACATATTATATAATAAACCACGTACTCCTTGCACAAGTTACTAAACATAGAGAAAACGCTGACTTGTCAATATCAAGGAGCAATTTAACAATGCGTGTATAAATATACCATGGCTCGTAAGAATATCTTCTGTAATAAGATTTGTTACCAGACGTGGAGCTATAACCTCTTCCGTAATTGATTTTGATACCGAACGTGGAGATATTAGATAGAACCTCTTCTGTAATAAATCTTGTTACTGGACATGGCACTGGAACTTTTGTTGTTATATATAATGATACCGCGGAAGAGATCATGCTAAAATCTCTGCCGTAATTAATCTTGATACCAATCTTGGAGCTGCATAATAAAGCTCCTGTGTCTTAAATCTTGATACTGGACGTGGAGCTAGAACCGCATGAAATAGTTGTCATTGGACTTTAAGCAACCACAACACAACCAACCACTCAATATAATTGATACATTTTTTAAAGATACGATTTGGTGTGATTGCCAATGAGAAAACTATCCACACTATACCAATATAGGGTCATTGTACGACCTTCAACAATGAGCAAAACCCGTACCATATATTAAACTAGAAAGGCCCCGGTATGAAAAATGTGAAACAATTCAATAGAGAAAATCAACGGCCTGATTGATGCTATAAACAATAGACGAAAAACAAATCTGGCAGACACCATTCAATAGCTATCAACGAATTTCAGGCTCCTGACTTGGGACATGTAGACACATAAAGAATTAAACGGGATAAAATAATCCTCTCATAACCTAGAACATAAATGTAACAGTACAATATAATAACAAACTAAAAATTTATTTGAAAACGTTTGACTGAAAGATCGGCACGAAACAAATAGAAAAAATAAAACAAAGTACCGATTAAAGAGTGCTCTCAGTCACTGAAAGCTATTTGAAAACAAATTTCAACTTATTAATAAACCATCATGATGTTTACACAGGGAAATTTCATTCACGTGTTTCTCACGTGAATTTCAGGTGAATTTAACATGAAAATCACAGGAATTTTTTTTTTCACGTGAATGTTCAAAGTAAGGTTATTCAAATATCATCTAAATTTTCAGACTAAATTAAAATCATGAAAAATGCATTTTTTTTTTTTGTGTGAAATTCACGTGAAAATTTTCACGTGAGTTTCACGTTTAAGCTCGTTTGAGGTGAATTCCATGTAAGATTTATGTGAAATTCACGTGAATAAAATTTGCCTGACTACCCAGACTAAAATACCCATCAGTACAAGTTCAACGAACTTAGTGTAAATTAAGACGCCATTAACTGTCTGAGAAAAACATATTAACCTTGCACAATGCCAAAATATATGTATCGACAGAGTTTAGGACAGCACAGTAAAAATTAGGGTGTGATATCCAGTTCGTAATAAGAGTTATACAGGTATATGTAATAAAGAATTTAGTGAAGGTTTTAATTAATTGGTGGTCACGAAATCAATGACTTCATATGGGAAATATACATATACGCACGGTACAAAACAAACGAAAATGAACAATAATGATAGAAGATCGTCTCGTCGCTTTTGAAGTAAATCGTTGTATAAAGTTTCCTAATTGAACTGAAATACCATAATAATTGATCATTGATTGTTGTTCAAGAGGCTCCTGACTAACAAATAAATCAATAGCCCCCTGTTTTTAATCACCACTGTTAAATATTTGTATAGCACTCTTTTTTGTCATTGTATTTCAAAATTATTTTTGCGCACACCCAAAAGTGACAGAATAGTCAACCTGATGACGGTGGTCACTAACCGGTAGAATTAGAAGTAGAAGAATTTTGGATAACCTCCAGTGGCAAATATTTCATTCATACTCATGAAGACCAACTGTTAATGAAACCGTTACAAAATTACTAGTTTGTATACGCCCGTTTACGGGACGTATTATGGTATACCGTTGTCATTACGCGTCCGTCCGTCCGTCCGTCTGTCCGTCCGTCGTCAACAGGTCGGACAATAACTCAAAAACGCTTTAACCAATTTGCATGAAACTGTGGTGAATTGTTTATATCTATTGAGGTGAGCTCCCTTTCGTTTTGATAAATTTTTTATTTGTACGTTTCCGAGTTATGGGGTGTTATTCATTACAAAAAGGGGGATTTTCCAGTTTTCGGACAATAACTCAAAAGTACGTTGAGGAGTTTTCATGACACTTTGGTGAATTACTTATATCTATTGACGTGAGTTTCCTTTCGATTTTTTCAAAATTTTAGATTTTATTTTTCCGAGTAATGGGGTTTTATTCATTAAAAAGGGGGATTTCCCAGTTTTTGAACAATAACTCAAAGTGCTTTGAGCAGTGATGACTGGTTTATATCTAATAAAATAACATCCCTTTAGTTTTTTATACGTTTCTGATATGACATTGAGTAGTTATGGAACTTTATTCTTTGAAAAAGCGACGGGCGTATCATGCGCTCATGACGCAGCTCTTTGTTTGTTCTGTCAGATGGCGTTTTAATCTTGATTTGAACAAACAATGTTGGTAACGGTCAATTGGGAGGATACAGGTCGGGCAGCGCAATCTTCATTGCAAATCTCATAATTTTTCCGTTCATCATTCGCAAAACTCCACTGTTATATTGTTTGTATAGTGTTACGTTACTATTTAGTATGGAAAAGAACGGATATCAATTCGCCACCGAAAATTGAAATGATGTTTAAGCAATGAAAATTACAGAACAAAAACTAGTTCATTTGCCTGTAAAATGACTCCCATTTGATAAGAAAGTAAAATTTGACAACACGCCATATCATTTTCACTTCCAAAATTCAAATTGCTTGAATCAAAACTGAAATCGTTATACATGTTATAGTCAGATACACATTTGTGTAGTACTATCGCAAAACATCCACTTGAATACCGCTAGGCTTTCTAGAATTATTAGCAGTCTTTGTGTTATGTGTGCTGTTTGGTTGCTGTTTCTTTGACATGTACCCCATATCTCAGTCTTTTTATTCATTTGAAATTTTGCAAAAGTGTTATTTAAACCTTTTAATACAAAAAGTAATGTGCTTCATCATGTTACTATAATTTGTACTTCCTGTCACAAATCAGTATTCATTATATATTATTGCACCTTTGTTAACCATGTTGTTCTAATGTAACTATGTTCACACTTTTATTGTTAATGTTGTACTGACATACCCCATGTGGGGCTTTAGTGAAATAAAATGTCTTATGTCTTATGAAATGACTCTCATGACAGAAAAAATAACAACAGATATAAATATTCTGATTATGATTTGTTTTAGGTTGTCATGTCTGGACTAATGCAGTTTTTCATTTCAATTGAAATAAAACATAAAACCGGGACATACGTTGAATTACTCACAATTACATCGGAAACCAGCAATATTTAAATTCAGGTTGGGATATAACAATGTTAGGAATCTCCAGTCGTACAATATTTGAGGGTCTGGATGGGGGTCTTTCATTTTTATATTCTTTAATTTTTTAGGCCATTTGTCTATATTCTTTATACTTTTTGACCATTATTCTTTATATTTTAGCACCTGGTTATTCTCTATTCTTTATTTTTTCGGTCCATTTTCCTCTATTCTTTATATTTCCCCCTAATATTCTCTATTCTGTAAACCACCATCCGTACCCTCAAATTTAATATAAAACGAGTGTTCTGCTTTTTCAAAAGAGGTATGATTATCATAATTTTTGTAACATTAAATTTTGTAACTAAACTAGAATTAAATTTTCCGCGTGGTTTTTAATTGATGTCTCCTCGAATTTTTATGACAAGGTAATCATTATCGCCAAGGGCGTCTCTCAGTAAGTCAGTAAGTAATCTATTACTATGAAAAAATATATACACATATACATTATATAATATTCAGCAAATTCTATAACATGTGAAAATTATAAAATTTGCTGAATATTATATAATGTATATGTGTATATATTTTTTCATAGTAATAGATTACTTACTGACTTACTGAGAGACGCCCTTGGCGATAATGATTACCTTGTCATAAAAATTCGAGGAGACATCAATTAAAAACCACGCGGAAAATTTAATTCTAGTATAGAAAACTATGGCATATGAGTGTCTCAATATTAGTTAGAGTTTAGACGGATAGCAGAACATGATTCCTACCTGTTACAAGGACAACCTTTTCTCTGAAGTTAGCCATGTTTTACGGTCAGAAATTGTCCGAGATAATACAAAAGATCTAAAAAAGATTACCTTGGTCTTACATCTAGATAACGTATCATATGATACACCATGTACACGTTGCACATTGATGCTATTTTATATAGAGAAAACCTACATAAATGACACTGACCTTTATTTTCATTTTGTCAATATCAAGGAGCAATTTAACTGGAACACAGTGCGTGTATAAATATACCATGGCTCGTAAGAATATCTTCTGTAATAGGTTTTGCTACTAGACGTGGAGCTAGAACCTCTTCTGTAATTAATTTTGACACCGAACGTGGAGCTAGAATCTCTTCTGTAATAAATCTTGTTACCGGACATGGCACTAGAACCTCGGTTGTAATAAATATTGATACCGCGGAAGTGATGCCAAAACCTCTGCTGTAATGAATCTTGATACCAAACTTGGAGCTGCATATAGAACCTCACATGTCATAAATCTTGATACCGGACGTGGAGCTAGAACCTCATGAAATATTTACCATTGGACTTTAGGCAAACACAATCAATCACTCAATATACTTGTTACATTTTATAAAGATAAGATTTGATGTGATTGCCAATGAGACAACTATCTACAGTAGACCAATAAAGGTCATTGTACGGTCTTCAATGAATTCTAGGCTTCTGACTTGGGACATGTAGACACTTAACGAATTAGACGGGATAGAACTTTCCTCTCGTAACCTAGGAAATAAGTGTAACAGTACAACATTAGAACAAAATAAAAATTAAGTTGAAAGGGTTTGACTGAAAAATAGGTACGAAACAAAAATAAAACAAAAAAATAAAACAAAATACCGATTAAAGAGTGGTCGCAGTCACTGAAAGCTATTTGAAAACAAATTTCAACTTATAAATAAATAATCATGATGTTTACACAGGGAAATGTCACTCACGTGAATCTCAAGTGAAATTCATGTAAATTTAACATGAAAATCCCGGGATTTTTTTTTCACGTGAATTTTCAAAATAAAGTTACTCAAATAACATCTTAATTATAAAATCATGAAAAATGGTATTTTTTTTGGTGAAATTCACGTGAGTTTCACGTATGAGCTCGTTTGAGGTGAATTTCACGTGAGATTCATGTGAAATTCACGTGAGTAAAATGTGCCTATGTACCCAGACTAAAATACCCATCAAGACAAGTTCAACGAACTTAGTGTAAAGACGCCATTTACGTAATAGTTATCCCATGAGGACGCGGTGTGTTAGTGTAAGATCACCCCGATGGCCGGAGAACGGAGGTTGATCTTACACTGGCACACCAAGTCCGAGTGGGATAACTAATTTAGACTATGTGAAAAAAAAAAAACGTTTACACTTCATAACATCTAGTTCTGAATGGCATTCTGATTAGATGTTATGAAGCGTAAATGTTTTTTCGTATAGTCTTGAAGTGCTGGGATGTTGTCTGAGAAAAAAAAACAACATATTAACCTTGCGCAATCCAAAATATAAGTATCGACAGAGTTAGGACATTACAGTAAAAATAAGGATGTGATATCCAGTTTGTAATAAGAGTTATACAGATAAAACCAAACGTTCAACCAAATCTTTATATGTAATAAAGAATTTAGTGAAGGTTTTAATTATTATAATTAGTGGTGACGAAAACCATCATGACCTGATATAGGAAATAGGAAATATATATAAACATGGTACAAAACAAAAGAAAATGAACAGTAATGACACAAGATCGTCTCGTCGCTTTTGAAGTAAATCTTTGTATACAGTTTCCTGATTGAACTGAAATACTATTATAATTGATTGGTTGTTGTTTGGATAACCTCCAGTGGCAAATATTTCATCCATTCTCATGACAACCAACTATTAAGGAAACCATTGCAAAATTACTACTTTTTTGTCGAGATTGCGATTTCTGTCGCAGAAAGCGAGACGTAGGGATAGTGATCCGGCGGCGGCGGCGGCGGCACTAACTAACCCCTTAAAAGCTTAATATTTCAGAAGGTAGAAGATCTGGATACTTCATACTTTGTATACAGTTGCCTTATGTTATGAAATTTCTGTCTGTCATATGTTCATTGTCCTTGACCTCATTTTCATGGTTCAGTGACTACTTGAAAAAAGTTAAGATTCTTTGTAATGTTAATTTCTCTCTTATAATGAGTAATATGATAACTATATTTAGTATGTGCGTACCTTGTAATGTCCTCATGTCTGTCAGACAGTTTTCACTTGACCTTGACCTCATCTCATGGATCAGTGAACAAGGTTAAGTTTTCGTGTTCAAGTCCATATCGCCGATACTATAAGCAATAAGTCTACTATATTTGGTGTACGGAATGATTGTAAGGTGAACATGTCCAACTGGCAGGTGTCATCTGACCTTGACGTACCTTATTTTCATGGTTCAGTGGTTAAAGTTAAGTTTTTGTGTTTTGGTCTGTTTTTCTTATACTGTATGCAATAGGTCAACTATATTTGGTATATGGAAATTTTTTACGATATTCATGTCAGTCTGGCAGGTTGTATTTGACCTTGACCTCATATTCACGGTTCATTGCTCAATGTTAAGTTTTGTGTTTTGGTCTGTTTTTTTTAAAACTATATGCAATAGGTTAACTATATTTTGTGTATGTAATGATTGTAAGGTGTATATGTCTGTCTGACAGGTATCATCTGACCATGACCTCATTTTCATGGTTCATTGCTCAATGTAAAGTTTTCCTGGTTAAGTTTGTTTCTTAGATACTATATGCAATAGGTCAACTATATTTGATGTATTGAATGATTGTAAGTTGTACATGTCTGTCTGGCAGGGTTCATCTGACCTTGACCTTATTTTTTCGATCCTGTTAAGTTTATGTGATACTTGAAGTAAAACTTTATATTGAGGACTATTAACATAAAATCAGTGGTCAGTAAAGCAGGCGACATATTTCAGCGTGTGCACTCTTGTTGTTCTATCAGAAAGCGTTTTTAAACTTAATTTAAACAAACAATGTTGGTAAAGGTCAATTGGGAGGATACAGGTCGGGGTGCAATATTCATTGCAGATCTCATAATTGTTCCGTTCGTCATTCGCAATACTTCACTGTATATGTTTGTGTAGATTTACGTTACTATTTAGTATGGAAAATGACGGATATCAATTCGGCTACGGAATTTGAAATAACGTTTTATATTAACTTGTCAAAAAAATAATTGTTCAGTTCACTTTCAGAAATGCCTACAAGTTACTTTTCCTTTTGAATTTATGTTCCATCCTATAAGTGCCTTTAGTCACAACAAGAAAAAGAAGACTGGTCATTTTAAAAGTCTACCTTATAAAAAATGGAGATTTTGTTTGATTGTCAGCTGTATGGTACTGTACAACCTTCAACAATGAGTAAAACCAATACCAATTAGTAAGCTTGACTAAATGTGAAACATTTCAAATGAGAAAACTAACGATCTGGTCTTTTCGAAAAACTATACACGAAAATCTAACATGGCAAAGAAGTCACAACAAGCATTATGTTCTCAACTTTATTGCAACCTTCAACAATAAGAAAACCATATACTATATAGTCGGCTATAAAAGGCCCTGACATTTGCCCTTTGTTTTTGAATTGTTGAGGCTTAATCTTCGAGGGTCTATTAACAAGACCATACAATTAATATTAAATAGCAAGAAATCTCATTCCAATTTTTATTTTAAAAATGATGCATCTTTTAATCAGGGAATGCCAAAATAAAGACTAGAAATATCATGGCTATTAATTACACTAAAAATCTGACGTCTGAATTGAATCAGAGATGGTATAATATTGGTCAAGGGTATAAATGATATCCACCATCGATATTGTTGATACTCCCGGTAATGTACGATGCTTCATCTGACGCTAAGAAGAACAAGAGGGAAACAACATCTTCTGGTTTTCCGGCCCTTTTTAGGTGTGCTTGTTTTGCTGACTCGTCTGCATACTATAAAGAAAAAGGGTAATTTTAGACATTGAAATACAAGATGCAAAGATATCGAAATTGGTTGACATGAATTTCGGAAATAGTCTTCTTCAGGTACGTTCGAGATGTAATGTTTTGAAAGCCAAAATTGAAAATATTTGTTAGCATCTCGACCAAAAAAGACAAAACATAACACCGAAAATCCGGTAATTTTTTTCAGAGGGTATTAAAATAACAACATTCACGGTACTAATTTCAAGGCACCTGACACCAGATTCGCATTTCGGCAACTTTTGTCTCTTCGGTGAAACCTAAGGTCAACATATGTAAAAACCAAAAAACCTAATACAAACGTCGAAGGGCTAATAAAAAAAAAAAAAAGAACTAAAAGTCATCCAAAACCTGGACAAGGAATCATATCTATTTCAATAGTGAGTATCGACTCCAAGGTCGACTCTATTTATAATCTATTGATGGAACAATATCATGAATATGTGCATACAACCTTCTTTTGGTCTTCATCTGTAGCCCTCAAAGAACTATTACGAAGAATATTGGTATCATCAATGAAGCCAGGACTACAATTTGATAATAGGATACAATGAAGTAACACAGTTACAATAAACTAACTAAACACAAATGAATAATGAATAATAAATATTACAATAATCTATATTTAAATATAAGAAAGCATTTATCAGAAAAGAAACATAAAGTAAGAAATAGACAAATTTAAAGTTGATATTTGCTATAATAGTAATTTTATTATTGTCATCATATTTAATCAAAAGTATAAATATCTTTCTTTCTTTGTCTCCATTAAAAATTTAATTTGTGCAAACTGGGAGGGGAAAGTTTTTTTTATCGTCCAGGCGCATTCAGAATGTGGTAGGGTTAACATATTTGTATGAGCTGGGACACTGGGGTAACAGAATATCATTAGAACAAACGTAAATATCAGTTGGAAATAACCTGACTCAGTAGATCGGTATAAAGCTGAATGTGGTGGGAATAACATGTTAGTATGAGCTGGGACACTGGGGGTAACAGAACATCATTAGAACAAACGTAACTATCAGTTGGAAAGAGCCTGACTCAGTAGATCGGTACCAAGCTGAATGTGGTGGGGTTAACATGTTTGTATGAGCTGGGACACTGGGGGTAACAGAACATCATTAGAACAAACGTAAATATCAGTTGGAAAGAGGCTGACTCAGTAGATCGGTATAAAGCTGAATGTAACTAACAACATGTCAAAAGACACATAGAACCATCTAAGAGTACTGGAGTAATTTGAAGCTAGTTAATAGACCAATGTTAATTAATAAATTTAGACCATGTTTTTTTAGACTAAAGACTAATCATTGCATCTTCAAAGGATTTAGTGTGAAGAAATGAGAAAACCATGACATCGTGTAGTGCAAAAATATAATTATCGAAATGACGCAGGCTCATACCTAGATACCAATATTTGTCCAGTTATGCATCAAAGTATTCAGAATAAAATCAATGCTACGTATGGGCCGAGAAAGACAGTATTCGAAGATCAGTTGATTTCTGTCAGACTGCCATGTTCACCTAATACATGCAACAACCATTCTATAGACCATGTACCGATGGATTATTAATCAAAATAAATGAGAAACTGACTTAAGGGGTTACAGAACACCCATGGAATTTAACTCTTAAAGTACCCCCTTTAAAACGTCGTTCACTGATTTGTGAAAAGAGGTAAGGTCAGCTCATTAATTATGTCGGACGGACAGACACAATTCAACGGTCATTCGCCATTGAATAACATTCAAATAATTTTAAAGTTTTGAAAATAACCTTCTGACGTTCAGTTTCAAATTACCGCCATTTATACAATTTAAGATTTCTTTGCAGAATACCGGACAATGCATAACAACCTGTGGTCGCTGTTTATTAAAGCAAATTGCAAAAACATTGTGTATTGAAAGCACATCTACTCTATTAAATATTTGTTAAATATCTAGCACTGAAGGTTAAGGGACCAACTGTTTATTCATCAGAAATCAAGAAGGTTGTACTTGGTTAGAACGTTCTAGTACTTAGTTAGAACGTTCTACTACTTGGTTAGAACGTTCTAGTACTTGGTTAGAACGTTCTAGGTACTACATCACCCACTAATTAGAACTTACTTGATAGCATTCACTCTTACACCGAGAGGACCTAATTCTGAAAGAAATTTATTTAATCAATATTTTTTTTCAATGATTTGTTCCA
>JAASAO010000986.1:0-21374 GCA_017311375.1 Mytilus coruscus | reverse complement strand
GATTAATTATTCTCTTTAAGTCAGTGAATTGTTTGACTTAACTAAAACAAGGTAAGGAAATCGTATACTGTCTTTACACAACCTTAACCAAAACTCATTCATCGTTTATAATATTATAAAAAAATTGTGATGAAGTAATCCTGCAAAACTGCAAAGGTAAATGAAAAGTCTTGTCCTAAATATGAATTTAAAACAATCTCTTTCAGACTAGCATTTTAATCACTCTTATTCAAAGCATGTTCATACTGACATGAAGTGTGACTTACTTATGACTTGTGATCTAAAACATAATATTGTTGACTTAGCTCTCAGAATCTGCTCTGAAATACTTTTATATAAATATAAAATGCATAATTGTTAAAAAAATTAAATAGAAGAAGAAAAATATTAGACCCAGTCTTTTTGTTCTTATCTATTTTCAAGTTCATGATTAGAATCATTTATTTATTGGTTTAGTGCTTTTTTTATATAATTTGAGTCCATTCATTAGAATCTGCATGGAATCAGTGAGACAAAATTTATTGTTATATTTAGTTTGTTCATACAAGAATTGCAAACTAATTTCCTTTTATTTCAAATAATGAAGAATTTACATTCAGAATACTTTCATTATGGTCTCGTTTAAGTTTAAATGAAAAAGGTAGGATCAGGTATCAGTAATGAAAAGGAGTTCCTGTATTTGATCATTTTAATCCCGTCTTGATCCATTATTCATGAATATTTTGGCTACCCCTTGTATGATTAAAGTAGAAATTTATTTCTGTGTTGAAATAATTTGGTTACAGCAGTATAAATACTTACCAAAATATAAATATTAAATTAACTCTTGGAATAATAATATTATGGCACATACTGACATAGGGCCTATTTGAGTATTTCAGTGAGACTGAGTTCTGAAAAGTGATAAAATGTGTTTCGCTAATTTTTTTGCACATGTCTTTAGTATCAAAATATATTCAATAAAATTATTTTAATAATATCCTCATGTAAATAACAGCATATGGTGCTTAATATAATAATAGTTTGATCATGAGAGTGTCAAACAAAGGGACGTAACTCGTAAATTACTATCGGCCCGCTTCGTCAGAAATATCGACACATCGAAGTGGCACATTTGCGTATTACAGCGTATTAAGTGGCACAAATTTGACATATCATAGTCAAAGTTATGTTACATAACATAATTTAAATTCAGCATAGCTTCCGAGAAGTTAAGAAAGAAAATTACGATTTAAATTTCCAGTGACCGATTTTTGGTCAACACCTAGACTTTGAAGACACATTTTAAGAGAAAAATAGTTTAATCCATAATTGAGTGGATCAATATATTTCTTATATACTCAAGAATGTTCACTTAAAAGCAAATTAGTTTTAATTCATGCAAAAACTACAAATTCCAAAAACGGGCTTCACTTTTTGGTAAAAATGCCCATATATGGTAATCACATGACTTCCATTGTTGCTTTAAGAAATGGGGTCAAACCGGGGTCAGCTTTCCGACTGTGATGTCACGTACATAACAACGTTACAGTTATTAGAAAAACAACAACTAGAAGTAAAGCAAAATGTTTTTTATTTTATTTTGGCAGTCTATGAAAAAGTTCCGAAGCCAAAACTTAGAACTTTGTCTTTAATTTGTCAATGTAAATTCAATTCATTGTCCTTTAATTAACCCTTTCAATGCTAAGACCAAATTAAAGTTGAAAAGACGTTAGAAACGTTACAATATTTCGACGTCACCGAAAAATTCAGATTTTCAACGTTGACATTCCTACCGCATTTGTTACCGCATTTGTTACTCTTTCTTCATGCATAAAACGCATACTATTTAATCATTGCATGCTGTGGCGGTTGATGATGGTTAAGGATATTTAGGGGGAGGAGCAATAAACATTAGGAGTATAGAAATTAGTTGATTTTCGCAAAAAAAAGAAACAATCGCAAAAAAAAAAGCAGCAAACTAACAAAACAATGCGAGTTAGAAAAATCGATTGTTTAAAAAAATTGATAGAATAATGGGGAAGGTATCTAACCATTTGATTGCCCTTTCATTGATGTATTTACCATATCTCCTTTTATTCATGTGTTTATATGTCAAAAAGATATAAACGTAGTAAATGAAGAATAAAGTTGCAATTCAATGAAATGTCAAATTCTACTAGTATTAGATGATTATGACCTATGATATATCTTGTCTTATTTAGTTTATTTTTATTTCTTGTTTTGCTCTTTTTCTTAATTGTAGCCTTCATTTTCACAAGTGATATATATATATAATTACATAATGCAACAGCTCATAAAAGTCAATAATATAGACGATTCAATAACATTATGTATAATGCTTTGAATTCACCGTAAAATTGAATATGGTTCCCTGATTATAAGACATTGCAGGTATAGTTACGTTTTTATTCTTCTTCTTGGCATTTAAATTGATTGTTGGTGTTTAATGCTTCTTTCGGCACTATATTGGCTATATTGTGACGGTCAGTTTTATTGTTGGAGGAAAGCCGGATTGCCCAATTAAAACCACCGACCTTCGGCAGGAAATCTTACATTTGAATAAGTGTTATTAAAATTAATTGCTTTGTTTTGGTTTTGGTCAGTCTCTTGATAACTGATAACACTTATTTATTTTAGAAATCATTACTTTAAATAATAATATAAATATAATGATATTTGACAAGTTTTATTATTTGTAAATTTTAAAATTGTTATTGTTCGTCGCATAATACCAATTGCCGGTTGAAACACAGCTGTGTACACCGTGGAGACATCTATCACATTGTAGTCTTAATCGCTTCTTCTTCCGTTATTTCGAGAAGAACATATGACACAATCTTTCACTTATCAATTTTTGATTGGTCTGCAAGAGGGGTGACATTCAAACAAATCGTCTCCCACTGAGCCATGGGATAGAGTACATTATCTCCCTCGTATTAGCCAATCAAAATCTTGCATTTTTACGTGAAGTATAATAAATGAAATTGTTTAACTAAATTTTTAATTCAGTTATATTACCTGATTCATGGCTAATTGGTGTAATAAAACCCTTGTTTAAAAATAAGAGAGATATTAATAATCTTGATAATTACCGGACAATTTGTCACACTTCAAATTTAGGAAAAGTTTTACAGCAATTCTGAATGCAAGACCTGGGACAATTATACTAGTATAATAGTCCCAGGCAAGACTAATGAATTATCTGACAAAATATGGATTATAACAGATGCACAGGGAGGATTTCGTCAAGGCTACTCTGTTCAAGACAGTATGTTTATCATGCATGCTCTTGTTTCACTTTATTTGTCATCGGGTTGAAAATTATTTTGTTCATTCGTTGATTTTAAAAGTGCCTTTGACACTTTGTCCTCCTTAGGTTAAATGGGTTGTTAATTATTGAGCGCATTTTTTCGTTCATTAAAACATTTGTATGATTCATTTAAGGCGATTCTAATTTCTTTGCGAGGAACCTAACACGGAGACGCCGGAAAATTATTAAGAACTCGTAACTTGAAAACTATTTGCCCGAGAACACAGTTATTTCGTAATGCATTTCTTTTAGACAATAAATTCAAATTAAAAAAATCGCACCTGCTCTATCTCAAAAAGATTTTTACAGTGTAGTGTACTACTATTAGGACAAATAATATCAAAATTATAGAAAAGTCTACCAGCTCTAACTCAAAATATTGACAATTCTATGTTAAGGGGGTCTAAAACTCAGTTTGACAGCTTCAGACATACTAGTTTTTGACCTTTTTGAACTGGACCAAATCACTACTTAACATAAAGATTCAGCACCCAAATTTTTGAACATGTAATTTCATCCCTTTACTTAATATTTCATGCATAAAATATAAAGAAATAAATTTGGAAAGAGTATGAACAAAATTTGCAAGTTATACACTGTCCACACTAGGGACTATATTTGTAGACAACGAAAATCTAAGGACGATAACTGTGTCCTCGGACCTAATAGTATAGAAAGACTTGACCAATTCTAATAAAACTTTGCATGACCTAAGCTTAGGAATTATAAGATAGTTGGCCAAGTTTCATGGCCATAGGATATTTATCATAGAAACTATGGCTATTTTAATATTGAAATTTGGATGTTTAATTTTGACGTTTAAATCAAATAATTTCAACTATCAAGATTTTGGCTTTAAAAATTTAAATACTGCAAAATTTGCTTTTAAATGCTCTTAGATATAAAATATTAGGTATTAAAAGCAACTGAACACTCATTTGATTTATCAGATTTATTACAATTATTCAAAAGTCAAATTTATATGAGCCTGTACCTGAAAATTGAGATGTTCGAATTAAGGGAGCCTTACATAAACATGCATTTTTCCAACCAATTTGAAGTTTTTGAAGTTTTTACCAAAATTATTCCTCCATATATGTTAAATGTACTTTAAAATGAAAGAAAAGTTACAAAAGCATACCACATGAGTATAAAATGGTCTTAGGTCATGCAAGACTGAACATTATTTAGAGTCAATTTAGGCCGTAGCACATATTTACATATAAAATGCACACAGAAGCTATAAGAAATGGAAATTTGTTATTTTTGCTCATTTCTATGCTAAGATGTCATGATACAGAAGTCTAATTGCAAAGGACTCTTGCATTCAACTTTTTGCAGACAGTATGGTCTGATGCACAGTTTTTCACTTTTCAATGGGAAACTTGCATGTAGTTTTAGTCTTAACTGGCATATATTTGAACCACATGCTATCCTACAGAAGAAAATAAAGGTAGTATATGAAATGGATAAGGTGCACAGATCATTGTCAAGTGCTTTTTTACAGATTTAGTGAAATATTTATGATGGACTACAAATTTTATGTACAAAGCTCTTCACATTTCACATTCATCAAACAGGCCGTTCGACCAGTTCCTAATTACAACACATTTTGCACATTTTTCTGTGATAATCTACTTTTCTCTACATTGAGAGTTCACAAATGGTTAATAGAATTTGAATTAATCATAGAAACACAAATATCAAAGCATAAAAGCTGTCAGATAGAAAGTCAGCATGCCTCTTAGGCATAAAATGGAAACTGCTATAAAATGCTTATTTTAGCAGTATAATGCCAAAATGGGACATTTTAACAGAATTTCTTTCAAATAAAGATTTAAATCCTTTACTTTTATTGAGTTTGACAAATTGAAACCAGCAAACCATTCAGGAAGTTGCCAAAGTACAGAATCTTGATTTCCTGAATTCATCTCTTAAAGAGGCCGAGAACACAGTTATTTCGTAATGCATTTCTTTTAGACAATAAATTCAAATTAAAAAAATCGCACCTGCTCTATCTCAAAAAGATTTTTACAGTGTAGTGTACTACTATTAGGACAAATAATATCAAAATTATAGAAAAGTCTACCAGCTCTAACTCAAAATATTGACAATTCTATGTTAAGGGGGTCTAAAACTCAGTTTGACAGCTTCAGACATACTAGTTTTTGACCTTTTTGAACTGGACCAAATCACTACTTAACATAAAGATTCAGCACCCAAATTTTTGAACATGTAATTTCATCCCTTTACTTAATATTTCATGCATAAAATATAAAGAAATAAATTTGGAAAGAGTATGAACAAAATTTGCAAGTTATACACTGTCCACACTAGGGACTATATTTGTAGACAACGAAAATCTAAGGGCGATAACTGTGTCCTCGGACCTAATAGTATAGAAAGACTTGACCAATTCTAATAAAACTTTGCATGACCTAAGCTTAGGAATTATAAGATAGTTGGCCAAGTTTCATGGCCATAGGATATTTATCATAGAAACTATGGCTATTTTAATATTGAAATTTGGATGTTTAATTTTGACGTTTAAATCAAATAATTTCAACTATCAAGATTTTGGCTTTAAAAATTTAAATACTGCAAAATTTGCTTTTAAATGCTCTTAGATATAAAATATTAAGTATTAAAAGCAACTGAACACTCATTTGATTTATCAGATTTATTACAATTATTCAAAAGTCAAATTTATATGAGCCTGTACCTGAAAATTGAGATGTTCGAATTAAGGGAGCCTTACATAAACATGCATTTTTCCAACCAATTTGAAGTTTTTGAAGTTTTTACCAAAATTATTCCTCCATATATGTTAAATGTACTTTAAAATGAAAGAAAAGTTACAAAAGCATACCACATGAGTATAAAATGGTCTTAGGTCATGCAAGACTGAACATTATTTAGAGTCAATTTAGGCCGTAGCACATATTTACATATAAAATGCACACAGAAGCTATAAGAAATGGAAATTTGTTATTTTTGCTCATTTCTATGCTAAGATGTCATGATACAAGAAGTCTAATTGCAAAAGGACTCTTGCATTCAACTTTTTGCAGACAGTATGGTCTGATGCACAGTTTTTCACTTTTCAATGGGAAACTTGCATGTAGTTTTAGTCTTAACTGGCATATATTTGAACCACATGCTATCCTACAGAAGAAAATAAAGGTAGTATATGAAATGGATAAGGTGCACAGATCATTGTCAAGTGCTTTTTTACAGATTTAGTGAAATATTTATGATGGACTACAAATTTTATGTACAAAGCTCTTCACATTTCACATTCATCAAACAGGCCGTTCGACCAGTTCCTAATTACAACACATTTTGCACATTTTTCTGTGATAATCTACTTTTCTCTACATTGAGAGTTCACAAATGGTTAATAGAATTTGAATTAATCATAGAAACACAAATATCAAAGCATAAAAGCTGTCAGATAGAAAGTCAGCATGCCTCTTAGGCATAAAATGGAAACTGCTATAAAATGCTTATTTTAGCGTATAATGCCAAAATGGGACATTTTAACAGAATTTCTTTCAAATAAAGATTTAAATCCTTTACTTTTATTGAGTTTGACAAATTGAAACCAGCAAACCATTCAGGGAAGTTGCCAAAGTACAGAATCTTGATTTCCTGAATTCATCTCTTAGGCCCGAGAACACAGTTATTTCGTAATGCATTTCTTTTAGACAATAAATTCAAATTAAAAAAATCGCACCTGCTCTATCTCAAAAAGATTTTTACAGTGTAGTGTACTACTATTAGGACAAATAATATCAAAATTATAGAAAAGTCTACCAGCTCTAACTCAAAATATTGACAATTCTATGTTAAGGGGGTCTAAAACTCAGTTTGACAGCTTCAGACATACTAGTTTTTGACCTTTTTGAACTGGACCAAATCACTACTTAACATAAAGATTCAGCACCCAAATTTTTGAACATGTAATTTCATCCCTTTACTTAATATTTCATGCATAAAATATAAAGAAATAAATTTGGAAAGAGTATGAACAAAATTTGCAAGTTATACACTGTCCACACTAGGGACTATATTTGTAGACAACGAAAATCTAAGGACGATAACTGTGTCCTCGGACCTAATAGTATAGAAAGACTTGACCAATTCTAATAAAACTTTGCATGACCTAAGCTTAGGAATTATAAGATAGTTGGATAAGTTTCATGGCCATAGGATATTTATCATAGAAACTATGGCTATTTTAATATTGAAATTTGGATGTTTAATTTTGACGTTTAAATCAAATAATTTCAACTATCAAGATTTTGGCTTTAAAATTTAAATACTGCAAAATTTGCTTTTAAATGCTCTTAGATATAAAATATTAGGTATTAAAAGCAACTGAACACTCATTTGATTTATCAGATTTATTACAATTATTCAAAAGTCAAATTTATATGAGCCTGTACCTGAAAATTGAGATGTTCGAATTAAGGGAGCCTTACATAAACATGCATTTTTCCAACCAATTTGAAGTTTTGAAGTTTTTACCAAAATTATTCCTCCATATATGTTAAATGTACTTTAAAATGAAAGAAAAGTTACAAAAGCATACCACATGAGTATAAAATGGTCTTAGGTCATGCAAGACTGAACATTATTTAGAGTCAATTTAGGCCGTAGCACATATTTACATATAAAATGCACACAGAAGCTATAAGAAATGGAAATTTGTTATTTTTGCTCATTTCTATGCTAAGATGTCATGATACAAGAAGTCTAATTGCAAAAGGACTCTTGCATTCAACTTTTTGCAGACAGTATGGTCTGATGCACAGTTTTTCACTTTTCAATGGGAAACTTGCATGTAGTTTTAGTCTTAACTGGCATATATTTGAACCACATGCTATCCTACAGAAGAAAATAAAGGTAGTATATGAAATGGATAAGGTGCACAGATCATTGTCAAGTGCTTTTTTACAGATTTAGTGAAATATTTATGATGGACTACAAATTTTATGTACAAAGCTCTTCACATTTCACATTCATCAAACAGGCCGTTCGACCAGTTCCTAATTACAACACATTTTGCACATTTTTCTGTGATAATCTACTTTTCTCTACATTGAGAGTTCACAAATGGTTAATAGAATTTGAATTAATCATAGAAACACAAATATTAAAGCATAAAAGCTGTCAGATAGAAAGTCAGCATGCCTCTTAGGCATAAAATGGAAACTGCTATAAAATGCTTATTTTAGCGTATAATGCCAAAATGGGACATTTTAACAGAATTTCTTTCAAATAAAGATTTAAATCCTTTACTTTTATTGAGTTTGACAAATTGAAACCAGCAAACCATTCAGGAAGTTGCCAAAGTACAGAATCTTGATTTCCTGAATTCATCTCTTAAAGAGGCCGAGAACACAGTTATTTCGTAATGCATTTCTTTTAGACAATAAATTCAAATTAAAAATCGCACCTGCTCTATCTCAAAAGATTTTTACAGTGTAGTGTACTACTATTAGGACAAATAATATCAAAATTATAGAAAAGTCTACCAGCTCTAACTCAAAATATTGACAATTCTATGTTAAGGGGTCTAAAACTCAGTTTGACAGCTTCAGACATACTAGTTTTGACCTTTTGAACTGGACCAAATCACTACTTAACATAAAGATTCAGCACCCAAATTTTTGAACATGTAATTTCATCCCTTTACTTAATATTTCATGCATAAAATATAAAGAAATAAATTTGGAAAGAGTATGAACAAAATTTGCAAGTTATACACTGTCCACACTAGGGACTATATTTGTAGACAACGAAAATCTAAGGACGATAACTGTGTCCTCGGACCTAATAGTATAGAAAGACTTGACCAATTCTAATAAAACTTTGCATGACCTAAGCTTAGGGAATTATAAGATAGTTGGCCAAGTTTCATGGCCATAGGATATTTATCATAGAAACTATGGCTATTTTAATATTGAAATTTGGATGTTTAATTTTGACGTTTAAATCAAATAATTTCAACTATCAAGATTTTGGCTTTAAAATTTAAATACTGCAAAAATTTGCTTTTTAAATGCTCTTAGATATAAAATATTAGGTATTAAAAGCAACTGAACACTCATTTGATTTATCAGATTTATTACAATTATTCAAAAGTCAAATTTATATGAGCCTGTACCTGAAAATTGAGATGTTCGAATTAAGGGAGCCTTACATAAACATGCATTTTTCCAACCAATTTGAAGTTTTGAAGTTTTTACCAAAATTATTCCTCCATATATGTTAAATGTACTTTAAAATGAAAGAAAAGTTACAAAAGCATACCACATGAGTATAAAATGGTCTTAGGTCATGCAAGACTGAACATTATTTAGAGTCAATTTAGGCCGTAGCACATATTTACATATAAAATGCACACAGAAGCTATAAGAAATGGAAATTTGTTATTTTTGCTCATTTCTATGCTAAGATGTCATGATACAAGAAGTCTAATTGCAAAGGACTCTTGCATTCAACTTTTTGCAGACAGTATGGTCTGATGCACAGTTTTCACTTTTCAATGGGAAACTTGCATGTAGTTTTAGTCTTAACTGGCATATATTTGAACCACATGCTATCCTACAGAAGAAAATAAAGGTAGTATATGAAATGGATAAGGTGCACAGATCATTGTCAAGTGCTTTTTTTTACAGATTTAGTGAAATATTTATGATGGACTACAAATTTTATGTACAAAGCTCTTCACATTTCACATTCATCAAACAGGCCGTTCGACCAGTTCCTAATTACAACACATTTTGCACATTTTTTCTGTGATAATCTACTTTTCTCTACATTGAGAGTTCACAAATGGTTAATAGAATTTGAATTAATCATAGAAACACAAATATCAAAGCATAAAAGCTGTCAGATAGAAAGTCAGCATGCCTCTTAGGCATAAAATGGAAACTGCTATAAAATGCTTATTTTAGCAGTATAATGCCAAAATGGGACATTTTAACAGAATTTCTTTCAAATAAAGATTTAAATCCTTTACTTTTATTGAGTTTGACAAATTGAAACCAGCAAACCATTCAGGAAGTTGCCAAAGTACAGAATCTTGATTTCCTGAATTCATCTCTTAGGCCGAGAACACAGTTATTTCGTAATGCATTTCTTTTAGACAATAAATTCAAATTAAAAAATCGCACCTGCTCTATCTCAAAAGATTTTTACAGTGTAGTGTACTACTATTAGGACAAATAATATCAAAATTATAGAAAAGTCTACCAGCTCTAACTCAAAATATTGACAATTCTATGTTAAGGGGTCTAAAACTCAGTTTGACAGCTTCAGACATACTAGTTTTGACCTTTTGAACTGGACCAAATCACTACTTAACATAAAGATTCAGCACCCAAATTTTTGAACATGTAATTTCATCCCTTTACTTAATATTTCATGCATAAAATATAAAGAAATAAATTTGGAAAGAGTATGAACAAAATTTGCAAGTTATACACTGTCCACACTAGGGACTATATTTGTAGACAACGAAAATCTAAGGACGATAACTGTGTCCTCGGACCTAATAGTATAGAAAGACTTGACCAATTCTAATAAAACTTTGCATGACCTAAGCTTAGGGAATTATAAGATAGTTGGCCAAGTTTCATGGCCATAGGATATTTATCATAGAAACTATGGCTATTTTAATATTGAAATTTGGATGTTTAATTTTGACGTTTAAATCAAATAATTTCAACTATCAAGATTTTGGCTTTAAAATTTAAATACTGCAAAAATTTGCTTTTAAATGCTCTTAGATATAAAATATTAGGTATTAAAAGCAACTGAACACTCATTTGATTTATCAGATTTATTACAATTATTCAAAAGTCAAATTTATATGAGCCTGTACCTGAAAATTGAGATGTTCGAATTAAGGGAGCCTTACATAAACATGCATTTTTCCAACCAATTTGAAGTTTTGAAGTTTTTACCAAAATTATTCCTCCATATATGTTAAATGTACTTTAAAATGAAAGAAAAGTTACAAAAGCATACCACATGAGTATAAAATGGTCTTAGGTCATGCAAGACTGAACATTATTTAGAGTCAATTTAGGCCGTAGCACATATTTACATATAAAATGCACACAGAAGCTATAAGAAATGGAAATTTGTTATTTTTGCTCATTTCTATGCTAAGATGTCATGATACAAGAAGTCTAATTGCAAAAGGACTCTTGCATTCAACTTTTTGCAGACAGTATGGTCTGATGCACAGTTTTTCACTTTTCAATGGGAAACTTGCATGTAGTTTTAGTCTTAACTGGCATATATTTGAACCACATGCTATCCTACAGAAGAAAATAAAGGTAGTATATGAAATGGATAAGGTGCACAGATCATTGTCAAGTGCTTTTTTACAGATTTAGTGAAATATTTATGATGGACTACAAATTTTATGTACAAAGCTCTTCACATTTCACATTCATCAAACAGGCCGTTCGACCAGTTCCTAATTACAACACATTTTGCACATTTTTCTGTGATAATCTACTTTTCTCTACATTGAGAGTTCACAAATGGTTAATAGAATTTGAATTAATCATAGAAACACAAATATCAAAGCATAAAAGCTGTCAGATAGAAAGTCAGCATGCCTCTTAGGCATAAAATGGAAACTGCTATAAAATGCTTATTTTAGCGTATAATGCCAAAATGGGACATTTTAACAGAATTTCTTTCAAATAAAGATTTAAATCCTTTACTTTTATTGAGTTTGACAAATTGAAACCAGCAAACCATTCAGGAAGTTGCCAAAGTACAGAATCTTGATTTCCTGAATTCATCTCTTAGGCCGAGAACACAGTTATTTCGTAATGCATTTCTTTTAGACAATAAATTCAAATTAAAAAATCGCACCTGCTCTATCTCAAAAGATTTTTACAGTGTAGTGTACTACTATTAGGACAAATAATATCAAAATTATAGAAAAGTCTACCAGCTCTAACTCAAAATATTGACAATTCTATGTTAAGGGGTCTAAAACTCAGTTTGACAGCTTCAGACATACTAGTTTTGACCTTTTGAACTGGACCAAATCACTACTTAACATAAAGATTCAGCACCCAAATTTTTGAACATGTAATTTCATCCCTTTACTTAATATTTCATGCATAAAATATAAAGAAATAAATTTGGAAAGAGTATGAACAAAATTTGCAAGTTATACACTGTCCACACTAGGGACTATATTTGTAGACAACGAAAATCTAAGGACGATAACTGTGTCCTCGGACCTAATAGTATAGAAAGACTTGACCAATTCTAATAAAACTTTGCATGACCTAAGCTTAGGAATTATAAGATAGTTGGATAAGTTTCATGGCCATAGGATATTTATCATAGAAACTATGGCTATTTTAATATTGAAATTTGGATGTTTAATTTTGACGTTTAAATCAAATAATTTCAACTATCAAGATTTTGGCTTTAAAAATTTAAATACTGCAAAATTTGCTTTTAAATGCTCTTAGATATAAAATATTAGGTATTAAAAGCAACTGAACACTCATTTGATTTATCAGATTTATTACAATTATTCAAAAGTCAAATTTATATGAGCCTGTACCTGAAAATTGAGATGTTCGAATTAAGGGGAGCCTTACATAAACATGCATTTTTTCCAACCAATTTGAAGTTTTTGAAGTTTTTTTACCAAAAATTATTCCTCCATATATGTTAAATGTACTTTAAAATGAAAGAAAAGTTACAAAAAGCATACCACATGAGTATAAAATGGTCTTAGGTCATGCAAGACTGAACATTATTTAGAGTCAATTTAGGCCGTAGCACATATTTACATATAAAAATGCACACAGAAGCTATAAGAAATGGAAATTTGTTATTTTTTGCTCATTTCTATGCTAAGATGTCATGATACAAGAAGTCTAATTGCAAAAGGACTCTTGCATTCAACTTTTTTTGCAGACAGTATGGTCTGATGCACAGTTTTTTCACTTTTCAATGGGAAACTTGCATGTAGTTTTAGTCTTAACTGGCATATATTTGAACCACATGCTATCCTACAGAAGAAAATAAAGGTAGTATATGAAATGGATAAGGTGCACAGATCATTGTCAAGTGCTTTTTTACAGATTTAGTGAAATATTTATGATGGACTACAAATTTTATGTACAAAGCTCTTCACATTTCACATTCATCAAACAGGCCGTTCGACCAGTTCCTAATTACAACACATTTTGCACATTTTTCTGTGATAATCTACTTTTCTCTACATTGAGAGTTCACAAATGGTTAATAGAATTTGAATTAATCATAGAAACACAAATATCAAAGCATAAAAGCTGTCAGATAGAAAGTCAGCATGCCTCTTAGGCATAAAATGGAAACTGCTATAAAATGCTTATTTTAGCCGTATAATGCCAAAATGGGACATTTTAACAGAATTTCTTTCAAATAAAGATTTAAATCCTTTACTTTTATTGAGTTTGACAAATTGAAACCAGCAAACCATTCAGGAAGTTGCCAAAGTACAGAATCTTGATTTCCTGAATTCATCTCTTAGGCCCGAGAACACAGCTATTTCGTAATGCATTTCTTTTAGACAATAAATTCAAATTAAATTACTGTGTAGTGTACTACTATTAGGACAAATAATATCAAAATTATAGAAAAGTCTACCAGCTCTAACTCAAAATATTGACAATTCTATGTTAAGGGGGTCTAAAACTCAGTTTGACAGCTTCAGACATACTAGTTTTTGACCTTTTTGAACTGGACTAAATCACTACTTAACATAAAGATTCAGCACCCAAATTTTTTTAACATGTAATTTCATCCCTTTACTTAATATTTCATGCATAAAATATAAAGAAATAAATTTGGAAAGAGTATGAACAAAATTTGCAAGTTATACACTGTCCACACTAGGGACTATATTTGTAGACAACGAAAATCTAAGGACGATAACTGTGTCCTCGGACCTATTACTATGCAACTTAAGGGGGAAATAAGACCGATCTACGAACAACCTGAGGGAGCTTTGATTTACACTCTTTGAATGATCTTAGGATTATCTTATCTTCCCCTTAATTCAATACTTACGATCTCTCTTAATATAATTTCTTGTTACCGGCCCCTGGTTCTTATAGAACCATGGTGCTAATTGTTGCTTTCAAATTAAATTTTATAATGAAATTTTATAAGTGTGGTACTATAATTTTAGGGATACAGCGCTGCAATCAAATCCTAAAGTGCCACAGGTATATGAAAATACCGAAGCTCACGTACATGTACATATCACACACCCTAGCAAGACTGGATATACAATCAGTGAATTTTTGACCTGGGGTCAATATCAAAAGCAGCTCAAGTTTGAAGAGTATTGCACATTTACTTTTAGCTACATGTTATTGAAACAAAATGATCATAACATATCATGAGCTTTATATTAAGGACAAAAATCAAGGATCTAATTAAAGATAACTTGAGTTAGGATGTTTTATGAAAATCTGAAAAGTCTCCCTTATTGTTTTCTGGAATTTTAGATGACGTCAAACATTGCATCTAATAATCTGTCTAACAAACTACAATAACAGTAACAAAATGAAGCCTTATCTGAATTCACATACTATGTTGTTAACATCAGGTGGCATTTTCTTAAAACTAACTTACCGTTACGAGATAGTAATTTCGACTGATAACATAAAGTTTCATGAATAGTTGAGATAATATCTCGAGTTTTCGTGACAATTGGCGTCAAAGGTCGTTCTATTTGTAAAAGCATAAACTTTCTTTCACGACAATGCTGTATGTCGATGCAACAAATTGGCATCGGCCTGCAAAAATAACGATAACTCGATATTTATCTAGACAAGCTGAAAAAATTATCTAGACTAATTGTGAAAAAGTTTCATGACTTGTCGAGATACAAATCCGTATAAGTCGTCAAAATACCTGATTTATGTTGACTTATCGAGATAAATTATGTCAACTCATATTTATCTCGATGGCAGAAATAGGCCTCAATAATAAGTAAATTAATTCAGCTCTTTCAACATATTATGAACTGTAACATTATGACTTTAATTAAATGATTTTAATTCTTCGATTTAAATAAGAAACTTACCGTGAAGCAGGTACAGTAATTCAGATTTGAAATTTTCTTTCACAGTCACGATGCATTTTATCAATATTGATGAAATTCTGATTTCTCGTCCAAGAACTTAATCTAATGCAAGTAATTGTTATTTAGCAAATATAAAGTAATAGGAAGAATAAATCAGAATTTTAACCATTCTTATCCTTTAATCGTCTGCGTTCTGATCAACGGAAATGAAACAGTGATGTTAATTAAAGGTTTTACTAGGTAATATTTCCGTTTCAAATCGTTACAAAACACAGAACATTATTTAAACTTTTTTATGTTATTTAAAGCTACAAAATATGATGAAAATGTATCTTTACATACAGATACGTCCAAAGACTTTTTTCTGTATTCGACCGGACCGAAAAGCTGTATTTATATCAACAGGGTTACGTCATCATTGCAAAAACTGATTCATCCGTATTGGGCTGATTTGATCATATCATTAAAAATTAAACAACAGTTTATTCATACTGAAGCATCTTTAAAATATAATGATAAACATTCTAGATTCTTTTCCATTGACAGAGGAGTAAAAAAAGGAGACAGTATCAGTCCTACACTCTTCAACTTATTTATAAATGACATAGTTGAAAATTTTGACCATAAAGATTCAAAACCCCTGCGAATATAAAATTCTGACATAGGAAGTCTTTTGTTTGCTGATGATCTTATCATATTATCTGAAAGCAAAGAAGGTCTTCAGAATAGTTTAAAGAACTTATCAAATTACTATGAAAAATGGCAGTTATGTTTAAATACTAAAAAAAAAAAAAAAAAAACAAAAACAATGATCATCCAGCAAACAACTACAAAACTGGAACCATATATAGTAAGGTTCAACAATGAAAACATTGATAATGTTACAGAACACAAATTTCTGGGCACCTTAATAGAAAATAATGGAAATCTAAATGCAAGCTTAACAGATTTAGCCAAAAAAGCTAGGAAGGTTCTTTTTTTCAATAAAATCACATGCAGTCTTTTGGGAAAATTTCCCTGTTAATGTATCCTGTAATCTCTTTGATTCTCTTAAAAGCCAATCTTGACATATAAATTATAATGCAGAAATATCATACATGGATACATATCATTCTTATTATAAAGCAAAAGGCAGATTAAAATCCATAAACAAAGATATTGATAATCTCCAATATTTGGACAAGTCTCCTTTGAAAAGGTTCATGTTAATTTCTGTAAATATATTCTAGGCACCAGAAAGACGTCTTCTAATTTAGGGTTAAAGCTGAACTTGGTAGACAGCCAATAGAAACATATATAAAACGCAAGCAATCCTTTATTTGGCTAGATTAAATACTGAAAACATAAACCCATTACTAAAAGAAAGTTATACATTAAGTAAGCACCTTGACTCACAAGGAGTTCATACATGGTCCACTTTCATCAAAGATTCTACACCAGAAATGAATATTGATATACAAAAATAGATTCATGTCAAAATATGAAAGATGTAAAAACACTAGACTTGGATTAAGAATATTTCAAACAACTTTTACTCAGAAATACTGAAAAATAAAATAAATAGTTTAAACGAAAATAACAAACATTTTCTTTATAAAAGCATTAAAGTCAAACAAGACCAAGAATTTTATCTTAAATATCCAAATTTTGAAAATAGACGTTTATTTACAAAAATAAGAATAAGTGACGATAATTTACTTATAGAAAAGGGCAGATATCTGAATATACCTCGAAACCAAAGAACATGTCTAAGTTGTAAAACCATAGAAGATGAAAACCACTTTCTCCTCTACTGTCAAAATAATAAAATATTACGTATTAAACTTTTTAATGACATCGCAATAGATAATCCTCTATTTTCAAATCTGTGTGATACTGAAAAACTAGTAGTCCTGCTAAATCCTTCAAATATAAACCAAGTAAAAAAACCAGGTTCCTTTATAAAACAGTCTTTAGAGCTGAGGACAGGGGACTCTTAGTTATTTTTCCTTGTATGTATATATATATATATATATCCGTTTATTTGGCAATCGCCAATGGCAGTCAGCAGGATTTAAGAACATTTGTTGTTCGACCTGTTAGTCAAATGCGTTTTGTTAAAATATACTTTTTCACTCTTTTGGTCTTTTGGAAGATGTTGTTTGTGCTGTATTTAGACCCTCTAACAAGAAATTTGTTTTGCATGCACACGTATAAAATTGCAGTTTTATCCAACGCAATCATAGGTTTGAACGTTGTTTTCAATTTAGACTTGTTTATATTTTTCGTTTGGGCTTGTATTATATTTGCCTTCGGGTTTATATGATCCGTTCATCCTATTTTGACTCCTCAAAATTCAAGAGTCTATCCTAAATTGAGGTAAATTATGTGCCCTTCCAATAACCGTTTCGATTCCTAACATCACTGAAGAGACATTAATTGTCGAAATCCGGATATTGTGTACAAAAAATCTTTGCACCTTTGTTTGCGGTATACCATCTTTTCCGCAAGTTTATTGTTTTCTGTTTGGTATTAAATTTATAGTTAAGATCCATTTATTACACCTTGTGATCCGTTTATTTGGCAATCGCCAATGGCAGTCAGCAGGATTTAAGAACATTTGTTGTTCGACCTGTTAGTCAAATGCGTTTTGTTAAAATATACTTTTTCACTCTTTTGGTATTTTGGAAAATGTTGTTTGTGCTGTATTTAGACCCCTCTAACAAGAAATTTGTTTTGCATGCACACGTATAAAAATTGCGGTTTTTATCCAACGCAATCATAGGTTTGAACGTTGTTTTCAATTTAGACTTGTTTATATTTTTCGTTTGGGCTTGTATTATATTTGCCTTCGGGTTTATATGATCCGTTCATCCTATTTTGACTCCTCAAAATTCAAGAGTCTATCCTAAATTGAGGTAAATTATGTGCCTTCCAATAACCGTTTCGATTCCTAACATCACTGAAGAGACATTAATTGTCGAAATCCGGATATGGTGTACTAATTTTGCACCTTCTGTTTGCCGTATACCATCTGTTCCGCAAGTTTATTGTTTTCTGTTTGGTATTAAATTAATAGTTAAGATCCATTTTGTTACATCTGGTGATCCGTTTATTTGACAATAGCCAATGGCAGTCATCAGGGTTTAAGAACATCCCTTGTTCGACCTGATAGTCAAATGCGTTTTGTTAAAATATACTTTTTCACTTTTTTGGTCTTTTGGAAAATGTTGTTTGTGCTGTATTTAGACCCCTCTAACAAGAAATTTGTTTTGCATGCACACGTATAAAAATTGCGGTTTTTATCCAACGCAATCAAAGGTTTGATCGTTGTTTTCAATTTAGACTTGTTTATATTTTTTCGTTTGGGCTTGTATTATATTTGCCTTCGGGTTTATATGATCCGTTCATCCTATTTCGACTATTCAAAATTCAAGAGTCTATCCTAAATTAAGGTAAATTATATGGTCTTCCAAATACCATTTCGATTCCTAACATCACTGAAGAGACATTAATTGTCGAAATCCGAATATGGTGTTCTAATTTTTGCACCTTCTGTTTGAGGTATACTATCTTTCCCGCAAGTTTATTGTTTTCTGTTTGGTATTAAATTGATAGTTAAGATCCATTTTGTTACATCTGGTGATCCGTTTATTTGGCAATCGCCAATGGCAGTCAGCAGAGTTTAAGAACATCCGTTGTTCGACCTGCTAGTCAAATGCGTTTTGTTAAAATATACTTTTTCACTTTTTTGGTCTTTTGGAAAATGTTGTTTGTGCTGTATTTAGACCCCTCTACCAAGAAATTTGTTTTGCATGCACACGTATAAAAATTGCGGTTTTATCCAACGCAATCATAGGTTTGAACGTTGTTTTCAATTTAGACTTGTATATATATATATATATATATATATATATATATATAAGTCTAAAAGATTGTGTAACAATACCGATTAATAGATGGAAAACAAAACACTAAAAGTGTTGAATATCATCGCACAAAGATGGAAAAACTGAACAGATGATATAAATTATACAATAATTGCAAATATTTTGGCTCAACAAATGGCCTTCCTCAGTGTTAAAAGTTTAAACAATACTGATATATAATGTATAAGGTGTAAACATAGATCAGTAATAATACAGGTGAGTTTTGGTCGATTGATTTTAATCCAAAATCCTGAATATCATAATATAAACATTAGACTGTCAATTTAATTATTTCTTTGTATTGATTCCATCTGGATGGAGGACACCCAGTGTTTTTCTCCAAAACTTCTCCCGATTCTCTCTTTGCCTATTTTGCCATGTACAATCCTGTTCGATCACAAGGATCTTCATGTGATCAAAATCTTTCAGATTGTGATCTGGTAACCGGAAGTGTTGGCTGACAGGAATATACGGTTTTTGTGAGGTCACTCCTGTGGCCATTAAGGCGTTTGTGAAATGGCTGCATAGATTCACCAACATATTGGAGAACATATAGGACACTCAAGAACGTAAATCACGTTTGAGCTTTTGCAGTTGACATTGCAGAAGATCTTGTATGTCTTTCTAGTGGTCTTACTGTGAAATGTCGATGAATGCTGCAATTGGTTCAATCTATCTAGGTGTGGATCAGTTTGTAAATAAACTGATGCAGTTACTACATTAAATTATATAAGTGCCTAAGAATGTAACTTTAACACACAAATGAGTGTTATAAGATTAGTTGTTATATTTTATATTATTCACGCAATATTTCGCTAAACAAATTAGCTTCATCCGGCGTGTGCATCTCTCAAGGTGAAATCGGATGCATGACAAATTTACAAACATATTTTTATAGAACATCAATAAATTTTGTTAAACTTTTACTCAAATTTTGTGTAGTTCAAGCTACAAAATATTTTTTGTCATGCATCCGATTTGCACACGCCGGATGAAGCTAATTTGTTTAGCGAAATATTGCGTGAATAATATAAAATATAACAACTAATTTTATAACACTCATTAGTGTGTTAAAGTTACATTCTTAGGCACTATATATATATATATATGTACTCAAATCAATTTTTGTTGTTTTTATTATTTGTATTTGTCACAAGTATAATTTTGTATTTATATGACAATAAAGAATTATTAATAGTACATATAATCATTTGTATCCTGTCAATCTACCCACCCCCACCCCCAAAAAAAAATCTTAAATTTTGGCAATGACCTTTTATGATCCATTGAAGTCTTCTAAGAAAACAAAAGTGGGTGATATGGGGCAAAATATTTTACCCTGTATAGTAGGAAAACCCAAGGAGTCCAACCATCTGACAAAATTCCTTATCCTGACCTGAGTACATCCTTAAATGATATTTTGATGTAAAGAAAAGTAATTACTTAAGAACAATAACATGCGATATTGTCAAATACGTCAAAACACGAAAGTGAATACTTTTCTGTTATAGTTTTAGAATCAATTGCAAAAGAATGAAACTAAAATATATTTGACTTACAGTAATATGGTTGACTTTCATGTTCAATTGTTAAAGTGTGATCAAAATATTGATATATATTTTCATTAAACCGATTTATGCGTAACTCATTTGTTTTATTTTATAACAAGAATAAAAAGTAGCAATTTGAAAATGTAGACATTGTGCCCCTTAAATAGCAGAATTGTTCCTATACTGTTATGAATCACAGTTTATGGCCAAACTCAGTAAAGACCCGTCTAAATTCCATTTAATTGATAAATTCAACAACACTTATCGTTGCCATGATGATATTTTTCGTTAAATAATCTAAACATACTGCCGAAATTTACCCACAACTTACTTTAAATAAATCAAATATTTCCTAGATTTAGATATTTCAGTTTTACACCAGAAACACCACACAAAAATTTACGACAAATTGGATGATTTTCCTTTCCCTATTGTTAATTTTCCTTTTTGGACGGTGATGTTCCTCTGGC
>JAASAO010002094.1:0-54735 GCA_017311375.1 Mytilus coruscus | reverse complement strand
TAGTAAAAGTACTATGATGTTATCTGGTTTATCTATTGAAACATGCTTGGTATAATTGGTTTTATGGTGTAGTAAGATAGTACTATGATGTTATATGGTCTATCTATTGAAATATGCTTGGTATTATTTTTTTATGGTGTAGTAAAAGTTCTATGATGTTATATGGTCTATCTATTGAAACATGCTTGGTATAATTGGTTTTATGGTGTAGTAAGATAGTACTATGTTGTTAGATGTTGTATCTATAGAAACATGTTTGGTATAATTTGTTTTGATGGTGTAGTAAGATAGTACTATGTTGTTTAATTGTTCATCTATCTAAACATGCTTGATATAATTGTTTTTATGGTGTAGTAAGATATTACTATGATGCTATTTGGTCTATCTATTGAAACATGCTTGGTATAATTGTTTTTTGTGGTGTTGTAAGATAGTACTATGATGTTATATGGTCTATCTATTGAAACATGCTTTGTATAATTGGTTTTTATGGTGTAGTAACATAGTACTATGATGTTATATGGTCTATCTAATGAAACATGCTTGTTATAATTGGTTTTTATGGTGTAGTAAGATAGTACTATGTTGTTAGATGTTGTATCTATTGAAACATGCTTGTTATAATTGGTTTTATGGTATAGTAAGATAGTACTATGATGTTATATGGTCTATCTATTGAAACATGCTTGGTATAATTGGTTTTATGGTGTAGTAAGATAGTACTATGATGTTATATGGTCTATCTATTGAAACATGCTTGGTATAATTGGTTTTATGGTTTAGTAAGATAGTATTATGATGTTATATGGTCTATCTATTGAAACATGCTTGGTATAATTGGGTTTTACGGTGTAGTTAGATAGTACTATGTTGTTAAATGGTTTATCTACAGAAACATGTTTGTTATAATTGGTCTTGATGGTGTAGTAAGATAGTACTATGTTGTTAGATGGTTTATCTATAAAACATGCTTGGTATAATTGGGTTTTTACGGTGTAGTAAGATAGTACTATGTTGTTAGATGTTGTATCTATTGAAACATGCTTGTTATAATTGGTTTTATGGTGTAGTTAGATAGTACTATGTTGTTAGATGGTTTATCTATAAAACATGTTTGGTATAATTGGTTTTGAAGGTGTAGTAAGATAGTACTATGTTGTTTAACTATCTATTTATCTAAATATGCTTGGTATAATTGGTTTTATGGTGTAGTAAGAGATAGTTCTAAAATGTTAGATGGTTTAACTATAGACACATCTTTGGTATAATTGGTTTTATGGTGTAGTAAGATAGTACTATGATGTTATATGGTCTATCTATAGAAACATGTTTGGTATAATTGGTTTTATGGTATAGTAAGATAGTACTATGATGTTATATGGTCTATCTATTGAAACATTCTTGGTATTATATTTTTATGGTGTAGTAAGATAGTACTATGATGTTATATGGTCTATCTATTGAAACATGCTGGGTATAATTGGTTTTATGGTGTAGTAAGATAGTACTATGATGTTATATTATGGAACGCCACAGCTGTCTTATGTGGAACTCTGATATTACTCTGTTTTATTATTACATGATGATATTATTTTGTCTTTACATAATATGGTTTTGACATTACCTAATGATGTTTTGTAATAACTCAATATGGAATAGTCATTACTTAATGATATTTCGATATTACACGATATGGTTTCGTATTGACTTTATATAGTTTTGTCATTATTTAATATGGTTTTGTCATTACTCGGTGTGGTTTCACCATTATTTAATGTGGTTGTGTCTTTAGGCAATGTGGTTTTAACATTACTTGATGTGTATGTGACTTAACGTAATGTAGTTGTTTCATTACATGATGTGGTTTTGTTATTTCGTAATGATGATTTGCCAGTTCTTTATATGGCTTTAACATTACGTAATGATGTTTCAAAATTTGACGATTTTACACAACATGATGTGTTTGTTTCAGTATTTCATGTGGTCTTGTCATTCTTTGATGTGGTTATCACATTACTTGATAAGGTAAAACCACGTGACCAATTCGGAAAAACTAGTTCTATTTTTAAATAGATTTCCATGTTTTATATGCCTTGGATGAGTGTGGCCATCCATCGAGTTAGAGTTCAAATTAAAGTTCGGGTTACTGTTCGAGTTTAACTTTGAGTTAGTCTTCAATTTCGAAATTCGAAATTTTAAAGCCATTATTAGAATTAAAGTTCTAGTTAGCATTGAGTTTCGAGTTGAACTTCGAGTTTGAGTCACATTTAAAGGTAGAGTTCGAGTTAGACTCGAATTTGAGTCTCATTTAGATTAAGATTTCGAGTTGAAATTGAATTTAAATTTTCTATCGCGGATCAAGGGCTTTATCGGGTTTCCGAAAAGAGAGCTCAGGGTATGCGTACAAAAGATAAACAATGTTACTGTATACAAAACACAACATAGAAATTGAAATAAAGTTAGATGTGGTGTGATTGCCAATGAGACAACTATCCACCAGAGTTTAAATGCAGTGGATGTAAGCAATCATAGGCAACCGTACAGCCTTCAACACACCGTATAGTCGGCTAAAAAGGCCACCACGTGAAAATGTTAACGAATTCAAACGAGAAAACTAACGGTCTAATTTATAACTAGACAATCTACGAAAACAAATATGACACACATGAAACAACGACAACCATTGAACTACAGGCTCCTGACATAAAGAAGGTGCACGTGGCGGAGTTTAACATGTATGTGAGCGCTAAACCCTAACCTAACCTCGGACTGTTGAAAACATGCAACGTATAAAAAGCGAATAAGGAACGAATAAGTAACAGGTATCAGTCGAGCGCTGATACGGGTAGATACGCGCTTATACGGTTATTTCAACTCTACAAACTCAAAGCTAAAACCAAGAGACAAACAAATAAAAGAAAAGAAAGCATTGAAAACATGCAACGCATAAAAAGCGAATACGGAACGAATAAGTAACAGGTATCAGTCGAGCGCTGAAACGGGTACATACGCGGTAATAGGGTTATTTCACGTCTACGAACCCTTAGATAACACCAAAGAAAAGAAAAGAAAGCATTGAAAAGGTGCAACATACAAAAAACTGAATAATGAACGAATAAGTAACAGGGTATCAGTGGAGCGCTGAAACGGGTACATACGCTATAATAGGGTTATTTCACGTCTACGAACCCATAGTTAACACCAAAGAAATGAAAAAAAAAAAAAAAAGAAAGCATTTAAAAGGTGCAACTTTAAAAAAGCGAATAAGGATCGAATGAGTAGCGAATACGTTACAGGGTGGCAGTCGAGCGCGGAAACGGGTATATATTGGCTAATAGGTCAAATGATCATACACACTAAAAAAAAAAAAATCGGAGAATTCTTATTTTATAGAATTGATGCTTTGTCGCTTAGTTCGATCCCCCCATTTCCCTGTAACTTTAGTGTGAGTTGATTTAAAGTGTCTCATTTGTTGACAATAAAGTACACGTTTTTTGATTTGTGTCGAGCCTGCAACATTAATGTAGCGGCAGTGAGACACAACAAACCTATATTCCGTCGTCGGTAGTGGCGTCGGCGTCTTCATCATTTAGATCGTAAGGTTTCTCGTTTGAATTGTTTTTACATTTTTCATTTCGGGACCTTTTATAGCTTACTATGTGGTATGGGTTTTGCTCATTGTTGAAAACCATACAGTCACATATAGTTGTTAACTTCTACGTCATTTGGTATGTGGTTGAGAGTTGTTTCATTGGCAATCATACCACATTTTCTTATTTTTATATAAGTTTTTTTTTGCATTAAATATTACCGAATTAAACTGTTTTGACATGATAAATTTGTAAACCTCCATGAATTGTTGTAAAACTTGTATAGGAGTTATTCCTCCAGATCAAGATAAGGCATCTACAGAAAATTTTTTTTTTTAAATTTTGTTTTTACCGATAAATGTACCGATAAATGTACAGTCAACATTACGCTTTTACACTGACAGCAGCAATATCAAGCGAGACACAGGGTTCCGTGGAATCTTTTACGAATTTATTATAATACTGCTTCCATTTGAGAACTAAGGAAAAAAACGGTAGTAACAAGTGATTTGGAGATATCCCCTTATGTCCGAAATACTGTTAATTTTTTTAGTACTTCTTTCTTATTTTTGTCTGCCGTTCCCCATTTTTCATACCAAATAACTCTGAACAACAACTCAAACTTTAATTTGAACTTTAACTCAATGGATAGCGATACTCAACCAAAGCACATTAAACAAACGACATATGGAAATCGGTTTAAAAAAAGAACATATTTTTTTCCGAAATGGTCACGTGGTTTTACCTCATCAAGTAATGTGATAACCACATCAAAGAATGACAGGACCACATCAAATACTGAAACAAACACATCATGTAGTGTAAAATCGTCAAATTTTGAAACATCATTGCGTAGTGTTAAAGCCATATAAAGAATTGGCAAATCATCATTACGAAATAACAAAACCACATCATGTAATGAAACAACTACATTACGTTAAGTCACATACACATCAAGTAATGTTAAAACCACATTGCCTAATGACACAACCACATTAAATAATGGTGAAACCACATCGAGTAATGACAAAACCATATTAAGTAATGACAAAACTATATCAAGTAAATACGAAACCATATCGTGTAATATCGAAATATCATTAAGTAATGACTATTCCATATTGAATTATACCAAAACATCATTACGTAATGTCAAAACCATATTATGTAAAGACAAAATATCATAAAGTAATAATAAAACAACATAACGTAATATCAGAGTTCCACATAAGACAGCTGTGGCGTTCCATATTATATGGTCTATCTATTGAAACATGCTTGGTATAATTGTTTTTTATGGTGTAGTAAGACAGTACTATGATGTTATATGGTCTATCTATTGTAACATGCTTGGTATAATTGGTTTTTAAGGTGTAGTAAGATAGTACTATGATGTTATATGGTCTATCTATTGAAACATGCTTGGTGTAATTGGTTTTATGGTGTAATTAGATAGTATTATGTTTTTACATGTTGTATCTTTAGAAACATATTTGGTAAAATTGGTTTTGATGGTGTAGTAAGATAGTACTATGTTGTTTAATTGTCTATCTATCTAAACATGCTTGGTATAATTGGTTTTACGGTGTAGTGAGATAGTTCTATAATGTAAGATGGTTTTACGATAGAAACATCTTTGGTATAATTAGTTTTTATGGTTTAGTAAGATAGTACCATGATGTTAGATGTTGTATCTATAGAAACATGCCTTGTATAATTGGTTTTATGGTAGAATAAGATAGTACTATGATGTTATATGGTCTATCTATTGAAACATGCTTGGTATAATTGGTTTTATGGTGTAGTAAGATAGTACTATGTTGTTAGATGTTGTATCTATAGAAACATGTTTGGTATAATTGTTTTTATGGTATAGTAAGATAGTACTATGTTGTTAGATGTTGTATCTATAGAAACATGTTTGGTATAATTGGTTTTTATGGTGTAGTAAGGTAGTACTATGTTGTTTAATTGTCTCTCTATCTAAACATGCTTGGTAAAGTTGGTTTTTATGATGTAGTAAGATGGTACTATGATGTTAGATGTTGTATCTATAGAAACATGCTTGGTATAATTGGTTGTTATGGTGGAGTGAGATAGTACTATGATGTTATATGGTCTATCTATTGAAACATGCTTGGTATAATTGATTTTTATGGTGTACTAAGATAGTACTATGATATTATATGGTATATTTATTGAAACATGCTTGGTTTAATTGGTTTTTATGGTGTAGTAAGATAGTTCTATGATGTCATATGGTCTATCTATTGAAAATATGCTTGGTATAATTGGTTTTATGGTGTAGTAAGATAGTACTATGTTGTTAGATGTTGTTTGCATAGAAACATGCTTGGTATAATTGGATTTTATGGTGTAGTAAGATAGTACTATGATGTTATATGGTCTATCTAAAGAAACATGCTTGGTATAATTGGTTTTATGGTGTAGTAAGATAGTACTATGATGTTATATGGTCTATTTATTGAAAAATGCTTGGTATAATTGGTTTTTATGGTGCAGTAAGATAGTTCTATGATGTTTTATGGTGTATCTATTGAAACGTGCTTGGTCTAATTGGTTTTATGGTGTAGTAGGCTTTGTCTACCTGAGATACACATCATCTGCACCGCTAATACAGACCAATATAACCTACATATAACTCACTTTGATGAATATTGATGTGTATAAACATCAAAATTTTGAAAGTTTTGTCTACTTGAAGTACAAATGAACTGTACCTCAAGTGCAGACCTACTCAATCTGCATACACCCAACTCTGACGAAAAGAGTGTGTATTACCATCAGAAATTTTGAAAGCTTTGTCTACCTGAGGTACACATCAACTGTATCTCAAATACAGACCAATTCAACCTACATAAACCTCACTTTGATGAATATTGATGTATCATCATCAAACATTTCAAAAGCCTTGTCTACTTGAAGTACAAATCAACTGTACCTCAAGTGCAGACCAATTCCATGTACATACAACAAACTTTGATGAACAGTGATGTGTTTTACCGTCAAAACTTTCAACATGCTTTGTCTACTGGAGGTACAAATCAACTGTACCTTAAGTACAGACCAATTTAAACTACATACACCCAACTCTGATGAATATTGATGTGATGTGAAGTACCATCAAAACTTTCGAAAGGTTTTGTCTACTTAAGGTACACATCAACTGTATCTCAAGTGCAAACCAATGCAACTTACATACACCCAACTCTGATGAATATTGATGTATATTTCCATCCAAACTTTAGAAGACTATGTCTTCTTCAGGTACACATCAACTGTACCTCAAGTACAGACCAATGCAACTTACATACACCTCACTTTGATGACTATTGATGTGTATTACCATCAACACTTTCGACAGGCTTGGTCTACCTGAGGTACACATCAACTGTACCTCAAGTTCCAACCAGTATAATCCACATACACCTCACTTTGATGAATATTGATGTGTGTTACCATCAAAACTTTCGAAAGCTTTGTTCACTTGAAGTGCAAATCAACTGTACCTCAGGTACAGACCTACTAAATCTACATACACCCAACTCTGATGAATAGTGATGTGTTTTACCATCACAACTTTCGACATGCTTTGTCTACTTGAGGTACACATCTAATATATCTCAAGTACAGACCGATGCAACTTATATACACCCACTCTGATGAATATTGATGTGTTACCATCAAAACTTTTGATATGCCTTGTCTACATGAGGTACACATCAACTGTATCTCAAGTACAGACCAGAGTACTTTACATACACCCAACTCTGATGAGTATTAAGTGTATTCCCATCAAAACTTTCGACAGGCTTTGACTACCTGAGGTACACATCAATTGTATCTCAAGTCTAGACCAATGTAACTTACATACACCCAACTCTGATGAGTATTAATGTATATCCATCAAAACTTTCGACAGGCTTTGTCTACTGGAGGTACAAAACAGCTGTACCTGAAGTACCGACCAATTTAATCTACAAACACCAAACTCTGATGAATATTGAGGTATTCTGAATTAGCATCAAAACTTTCGACAGGCTTTGTCTACTGGAGGTACAAATCATCTGTACCTGAAGTACAGACCAATTAAATCTACATACACCCAACTCTGATGAATATTGATGTGTTGTGAATTACCATAAAAACTTTCGACAGGGTTCGACTACTTGAGGTACACATAAACTGTACCTCAAGTACAGACCAATGCAACTTACATACAGCCAACTCTGATGAATATGAATGTGTTGTAAATTACCATCAAAACTTTTGACAGGTTTTGTCTACTTGAGGTACACATAAACAGTATCTCAAGTACAAATAAATGAAACTTACATACACCCAACTCTGATGAATATTGATTTGTATTACCATCAAAACTTTTGACAGGGTGTGTCTACCTGAGGTACGCATCAACTGTACCTCAAGTACAGACCAATGCAACTTACATACACCCAACTCTGATGAATATAAATGCATATTTCCATCCAAACTATAGAAGGCTCTGTCTACTTCAGGTACACATCAACTGTACCTCAAGTGCAGACCTATTCAAATTACATACATCCACCTTTGGTGAATGTTGATGTGTATTACCATCAAAACTTTTGACAGGGTGTGTTTACCTGAGGTACGCATCAACTGTATCTCAAGTACAGACCAATGCAACTTACATACACCCAACTCTGATGAATATTGATGTGTATTACCATCAAAACTTTCGAAAGCTTTGTCTACTTGAAGTACAAATCAACTGTACCTCAAGTACAGACCAATTCCATGGACATACAACCAACTTTGATGTATAGTGATGTGTATTAAAACGTTCAACAGGCTTTGTATCTCAAGTGCAGACCAATGCAACTTACATACACCCAACTCTGATGAATATTAATGTATATTCCCATCCAAACTTTATAAGGCTCTGTTTACTTTAGGTACAAATCAACTGTACCTCAAGTACAGACCAATGCAACTTACATACACCTCACTTTGATGACTATTGATGTGTATTACCATCAACACTTTCGACAGGCTTTGTCTACCTGAGGTACACATCAACTGTACCTGTAGTACAGACCAATGCAGCTTACATACACCCAAATGCAATGATTATTGATGTGTATTACCATCAAAACTTTCGACAGGCTTTGTCTACCTGAGGTACACATCAATTGTATCTCAAGTCCAGACCAATGTAACTTACATACACCCAACTCTGATGAGTATTAATGTGTATTTCCATCAAAACTTACAGCAGGCTTAGTCTACTTCAGCTACGCATCAACTGTACCTCAAGTACAGACTAATTCTATGTACATACACCTCACTTTGATGAATATTGATGTGTATTACCATCAAAACTTTCGAAAGCTTTGTCTAATTGAAGTACAAATCAACTGTACCTCAAATACAGACCAATATAACCTGCATACACCTCACATTGATGAATATTGATGTGTATTACCATAACAACTTTCGAAAGCTTTCTTTACTTGAGGTATACACAAACTATATTTGAAGTGCAGACCAATGCAACTTACATACACCCAACTCTGATGATAATTAATGTATATTTCCATCCAAACTATAAAAGGCTTTGTTTACTTTAGGTACACATCAACTGTACGTCAAGTGCAGACCAGTTGAAATTACATACACCCAACTTTGATGAATGATGATGTGTATTACCATCAACACTTTCGACAGGCTTCGTTTACCTCATTTACACATCAACTGTACCTCTAATACAGACCAATGCAACTTACATACACCCAAATGCAATGATTACTGATGTGTATTACCATCAAAACTTTCGACAGGCTTTGTCTACTTGAGGTTTTCATCTAATATACCTCAAGAAAAGACCAATGCAACTGACATACACCCAACTCTGATGCATAGTGATGTGTATTAAAACGTTCAACAGGCTTTGTATCTCAAGTGCAGACCAATGCAACTTACATACACCCAACTCTGATGAATATTAATGTATATTCCCATCCAAACTTTATAAGGCTCTGTTTACTTTAGGTACAAATCAACTGTACCTCAAGTACAGACCAATGCAACTTACATACACCTCACTTTGATGACTATTGATGTGTATTACCATCAACACTTTCGACAGGCTTTGTCTACCTGAGGTACACATCAACTGTACCTGTATTACAGACCAATGCAGCTTACATACACCCAAATAATATGATTATTCATGTGTATTACCATCAAAACTTTCGACAGGCTTTGTCTACCTGAGGTACACATCAATTGTATCTCAAGTCTAGACCAATGTAACTTACATACACCCAACTCTGAGGAGTATTAATGTGTATTTCCATCAAAACTTTCAACAGGCTTAGTCTACTTCAGGTACGCATCAACTGTACCTCAAGTACAGACCAATGCAACTTAGCTACATCCAACTCTCATGAGTATTGATCAGATTTCCATCAAAACTTTCAACAGGCTAAGTTTACTTCAGGTACGCATCAACTGTACCTCAAGTACAGACTAATTCTATGTACATACACCTCACTTTGATGAATATTGATGTGTATTACCATCAAAACTTTCGAAAGCTTTGTCTAATTGAAGTACAAATCAACTGTACCTCAAATACAGACCAATATAACCTGCATACACCTCACATTGATGAATATTGATGTGTATTACCATAAAACTTTCGAAAGCTTTATTTGAGGTATACACAAACTGTATTTGAAGTGCAGACAAATGCAACTTACATACACCCAACTCTGATGATAATTAATGTATATTTCCATCCAAACTATAGAAGGCTTTGTTTACTTTAGGTACACATCAACTGTACCTCAAGTACAGACCAATGTAACTTACACACACCTGACTTTGATGACTATTGATGTGTATTACCATCAACACTTTCGACAGGCTTCTGTTTACCTCATTTACACATCAACTGTACCTCTAATACAGACCAATGCAACTTACATACACCCAAATGCAATGATTACTGATGTGTATTACCATCAAAACTTTCGACAGGTTTTGTCTACTTGAGGTTTTCATCTAATATACCTCAAGAAAAGACCAATGCAACTGACATACACCCAACTCTGATGCATAGTGATGTGTATTAAAACGTTCAACAGGCTTTGTATCTCAAGTGCAGACCAATGCAACATACATACACCCAACTCTGATGAATATTAATGTATATTCCCATCCAAACTTTATAAGGCTCTGTTTACTTTAGGTACACATCAACTGTACCTCAAGTCCAGACCAATGCAACTTACATACACCTCACTTTGATGACTATTGATGTGTATTATCATCAACACATTCGACAGGCTTTGTCTACCTGAGGTACACATCAACTGTACCTGTATTACAGACCAATGCAGCTTACATACACCCAAATGCAATGATTATTGATGTGTATTACCATCAAAACCTTCGACAGGCTTTGACTACCTGAGGTACACATCAATTGTATCTCAAGTCGAGACCAATGTAACTTACATACACCCAACTCTGATGAGTATTAATGTGTATATCCATCAAAACTTACAACAGGCTTAGTCTACTTCAGCTACGCATCAACTGTACCTCAGGTACAGACCAATGCAACTTAGATACATCCAACTCTCATGAGTATTGATCAGATTTCCATCAAAACTTTCAACAGGCTAAGTTTACTTCAGGTACGCATCAACTGTACCTCAAGTGCAGACTAATTATATGTACATACACCTCACTTTGATGAATATTGATGTGTATTACCATCAAAACTTTCGAAAGCTTTGTCTAATTGAAGTACAAATCAACTGTACCTCAAATACAGACCAATATAACCTGCATACACCTCACATTGATGAATATTGATGTGTATTACCATAAAACTTTCGAAAGCTTTCTTTACTTGAGGTATACACAAACTGTATTTCAAGTACAGACCAATGCAACTTACATACACCCAACTCTGATGATAATTAATGTATATTTCCATCCAAACTATAGAAGGCTCTGTTTACTTTAGGTACACATCAACTGTACCTCAAGTACAGACCAATGCAACTTACACACACCTCACTTTGATGACTATTGATGTGTATTACCATCAACACTTTCCACAGGCTTCGTCTACCTCAGGTACACATCAACTGTACCTCTAATACAGACCAATGCAACTTACATACACCCAAATGCAATGATTATCGATGTGTATTACCATCAAAACTTTCGACAGGCTTTGTCTACTTGAGGTTCTCATCTAATATACCTCAAGAAAAGACCAATGCAACTGACATACACCCAACTCTGATGAATATTGATGTGTATTACAATCAAAACTTTCGACAGGTTTTGTCTACCAGAGATGCACATCAACTGTACCTCAAATACAGACCAATTCAATCTACATACACCTCACTTTGGTGAATATTGATGTGTATTACCATGAAAACTTTCGAAAGCTTTGTCTACTTGAAGTACAAATCAACTGTACCTCAAATTCAGACCAATTCCATGTGCATACAACCAACTTTGATGTATAGTGATGTGTATTACTGTCAAAACGTTCAACAGGCTTTGTCTACTTTAGGTACAAATCAACTGTACCTGAAGTACAGACCAATTTAATCTACATACACCCAACTCTGGTGAATATTGATGTGTTGTGAATTACCATCGAAACTTTCGACAGGTTTTGTCTACTTGAGGTACACATCAACTGTATGCATTATATACACCCAACTCTGATGAGTATTGATTGATGTGTATTACCATCAAATCTGTCGACAGGCTTTGTTTACCTGAGGTACACATCATTTGTATCTCAAGTACAGACCAATGTAACTTACATAGACCCAACTCTAATGAGTATTGATGTGTATTCCCATCAAAATTTCGACAGGCTTTGTCTACCTTAGGTACACATCAAGTGAATCTCTAATGCAGACAAATATAACCTACATACACCTCACTTGGATGAATATTGATGTGTACTACCGTCAAAACGTTCAACAGGCTTTCGAAAGCTTTGTCTACTTGAAGTACAAATCAACTGTACCTCAAGTGCAGACCAATTCCATGTACATACTACCAACTTTGATGTATAGTGATGTGTATTACCGTCAAAACGTTCAACAGGCTTTGTCTACTGGAGGTACAAATCAACTGTACCTCAAGTACAGACGAATGCAGCTTACATACACCCAACTCTGATGAATATAATGTGTATTACCATCAAAACTTTCAACAGACTTTGTCTACCTGAGGTATACATCAACTGTACCTCAAATACAGACCAATGCAATATACATACACCTCACTGTGATGAATATTGATGTTTATTACCATTAAAACTTTCGAAAGCTTTGTCTACTTGAAGTGCAAATCAACTGTACCTCAAGTACAGACCAATTCCATGGACATACAACCAACTTTGATGTATAGTGATATGTATTAACTTCAAAACGTTCAACAGGCTTTGTCTACTGGAGGTACAAATCAAATGTACCTAAAGTACAGACCAATTCAATCTACATACACTCAACTCTGATGAATATTGATGTGTTGTGAATTACCATCAAAACTTTCGACAGGTTTTGTCTACTTGAGGTACACATAAACTGTATCTCAAGTCCAGACCAATGTAATTTACATACACCCAACTCTGATGACTATTGATGTGTAATTCCATCAAAACTTTCAACAGGCTTAGTCTACTTCAGGTACGCATCAACTGTACCTCAAGTACAGACCAATGCAACTTAGATACACCCAACTCTCATGAGTATTGATCAGATTTCCATCAAAACTTTCAACAGGCTCAGTTTACTTCAGTTACGCATCAACTGTACCTCAAGTACAGACCAATTCCAAGTACATACACCTCACTTTGATGAATATTGATGTGTATTACCATCAAAACTTTCGAAAGCTTTCTTTACTTGCGGTATACACAAACTGTATTTCAAGTGCAGACCAATGCAACTTACATACACCCAACTCTGATGATAATTAATGTATATTTCCATCCAAACTTTAGAAGGCTCTGTTTACTTTAGATACACATCAACTGTACCTCAAGCACAGACCAATGCAACTTATACACACCTCACTTTGATGACTATTGATGTGTATTACCATCAACACTTTCGACAGGCTTCGTCTACCTCAGGTACACATCAACTGTACCTCTAGTACAGACCAATGCAACTTACATACACCCAAATGCAATGATTATTGATGTGTATTACCATCAAAACTTTCGACAGGCTTTGTCTACTTGAGGTTCTCATCTAATATACCTCAAGAAAAGACCAATGGAACTTACATACACCCAACTCTGATGAATATTGGAGTGTATTACAATCAACACTTTCACCAGGTTTTGTCTACCAGAGATACACATCAACTGTACCTTAAAAACAGACCAATTCAATCTACATTCACCTCACTTTGATGAATATTGATGTGTATTACCATCAAAACTTTCGAAAGCTTTGTCTACTTGAAGTACAAATCAACTGTACCTCAAATACAGACCAATTCCATGTGCATACAACCAACTTTGATGTATAGTGATGTGTATTACTGTCAAAACGTTCAACAGGCTTTGTCTACTGGATGTACAAATCAACTGTACCTCAAGTACAGTTCAATTCCATCTACATACACCTCACTTTGATGAATATTGATGTGTATTACCATCAAACTTACGACAGCTTTGTTTACTTCAGCTACACATCAACTGTACGTCAAGTGCAGACCAGTTCAAATTACATACACCCAACTTTGATGAATGATGATGTGTATTACCATCAAAACTTTCAACAGGCTTAGTCTACTTCAGGTACGCATCAACTGTACCTCAAGTACAGACCAATGCAACTTAGATACATCCAACTCTCATGAGTATTGATCAGATTTCCATCAAAACTTTCAACAGGCTAAGTTTACTTCAGGTACGCATCAACTGTACCTCAAGTACAGACCAATTCCATGTACATACACCTCACTTTGATGTATATTGATGTGTATTACCATCAAAACCTTCGAAAGCTTTGTCTACTTGAAGTACAAATCAACTGTACCTCAAATACAAACCAATATAACCTGCATACACCTCACTTTGATGAATATTGATGTGTATTACCATAAAAACTTTCGAAAGCTTTCTTTACTTGCGGTACACATAAACTGTATTTGAAGTGCAGACCAATGCAACTTACATACACCCAACTCTGATCATAATTAATGTATATTTCCATCCAAACTTTAGAAGGCTCTGTTTACTTTAGGTACACATCAACTGTACCTCAAGTACAGACCAATGCAACTTACACACACCTCACTTTGATGACTATTGATGTGTATTACCATCAACACTTTCGACAGGCTTCGTCTACCTCAGGTACACATCAACTGTACCTCTAGTACAGACCAATGCAACTTACATACACCCAAATGCAATGATTATTGATGTGTTTTACCATCAAAACTTTCGACAGGCTTTGTCTACTTGAGGTTCTCATCTAATATACCTCAAGAAAAGACCAATGCAACTTACATACACCCAACTCTGATGAATATTGATTTGTATTACAATCAAAACATTCGACAGGTTTTGTCTACCAGAGATACACATCAACTGTACCTCAAATACAGACCAATTCAATCTACATACACCTCACTTTGGTGAATATTGATGTGTATTACCATCAAAACTTTCGAAAGCTTTGTCTACTTGAAGTACAAATCAACTGTACCTCAAGTACAGACCAATTCCATGTACATACAACCAACTTTGATGTATAGTGATGTGTATTACCGTCAAAACGTTCAACAGGCTTTGTCTACTGGAGGTACAAATCAACTGTACCTCAAGTACAGTTCAATTCCATCTACATACACCTCACTTTGATGAATATTGATGTGTATTACCACCAAACTACATACACCTCGACAGCTTTGTTTACTTCAGCTACACATCAACTGTACGTCAAGTGCAGACCAGTTCAAATTACATGCACCCAACTTTGATGAATGATGATGTGTATTACCATCAAAACTTTCAACAGGCTTAGTCTACTTCAGGTACGCATCAACTGTACCTCAAGTACAGACCAATGCAACTTAGATACATCCAACTCTCATGAGTATTGATCAGATTTCCATCAAAACTTTCAACAGGCTAAGTTTACTTCAGGTACGCATCAACTGTACCTCAAGTACAGACTAATTCTATGTACATACACCTCACTTTGATGAATATTGATGTGTATTACCATCAAAACTTTCGAAAGCTTTGTTCACTTTAGGTACACATCAACTGTACCTCAAGTGCAGACGAATTCAAATTACATACACCCAACTTTGATGAATGACCATCAAAACTTTCGACAGACTTTGTATACTTGAGGTACAAATCAACTGTACCTCAAATACAGACCAATATAACCTGCATACACCTCACTTTGATGAATATTGATGTGTATTACCATCAAAACTTTCGAAAGCTTTGTTTATTTGAGGTACACATAAACTGTATTTCAAGTGCAGACCAATGCAACTTACATACACCTCACTCTGATGATAATTAATGTATATTTCCATCAAAACTTTAGAAGGCTCTGTTTACTTTAGGTACACATCAACTGTACCTCAAGTACAGACCAATGCAACTATCACACACCTGACTTTGATGACTATTGATGTGTATTACCATCAACACTTTCGACAGGCTCCGTCTACCTCAGGTACACATCAACTGTACCTCTAGTACAGACCAATGCAACTTACATACACCCAACTCTGATGAATATTGATGTGTTGTGAATTACCATCAAAACTTTCGACAGGTTTTGCCTACTTGAGGTACACATAAACTGTATCTCAAGTACAGACCAATGCAACTTACATACACCCAACTCTGATAAATATTAATGTATATTTCAGCCACACTTTAAAAGGCTCTGTCTACTTCAGGTACACATCAACTGTACATCAAGTACAGACCAATGCAACTTACATACACCTCATTTTGATGACTATTGATGTGTATTACCATCAATACTTTCGACAGGCATTGTTTACCTGAGGTACACATCAACTGTACCTCTAGTACAGACCAATGCAACTTATATACACCCAAATGCAATGATTATTGATGTGTATTACCATCAAAACTTTCGACAGGCTTTGTCGACTTGAGGTACAAATCTAATATACCTCAAGTACAGACCGATGCAAGATATATACACCCAACTCTAATGAATATCGCTGTGTATTACCGTCGAAACTTTCGACAGGCTTTGTCTACCTGAGGTACACATCAACTGTATCTCAAGTACAAACTAATGTAACTTACATACATACAACACTGATGAGTATTGATGTGTATTCCCATCAAAACTTTCGAAAATTTTGTCTACCTGAGGTATACATCAACTGTACCTCAAGTACAGACCAATGCAACTTACATACACCTCACTTTGATGACTATTGATGTGTATCACCATCAACAATTTCGACAGGCTTTGTCTACCTGAGGTACACATCAATTGTACCTCTAATACAGACCAATATAACCTACATATACCTCACTCTGATGAATATTGATGTGTATTACCATCAAAACTTTCGAAAGCTTAGTCTACTTGAAGTACAAATCAAGTGTACCTCAAGTACAGACCTACTTAATCTACATACACCAAACTCTGATTTAAGTGATGTGTATTACCATCAAAACATTCAACAGGCTTTGTCTATTTCAGGTACGCATCAACTGTACCTCAAGTACAGACCAATGTAACTGACATACACCCAACTCTGATGAATATTAATGTGTATTTCCATCAAAACTTTCGACAGGGTGTGTCTACCTGAGGTACACATCAACTGTACCTCTCATACAGACCAATATAACCTACATACCGCTCACTTTGATGAATATTGATGTGTATTGCCAAAAAAACTTTCGAAAGTTTTGTTCACTTCAGGTAGACATCAACTGTACCTCAAGTGCAGACGAATTCAAATTACATACACCCAACTTTGATGAATGTTGATGTGTATTACCATCAACACTTTCAACAGCCTTAGTGAACTTCAGGTACGCATCACCTGTACGTCAAGTACACACCAATGCAGCTTACATACACCCAACTCTGATGAATATTGATGTGTATTACCATCAAAACTTTCGACGGACTTTGTATACCTGAGGTACACAGCAACTGTACCTCAAATAGAGACCAATTGAATCTACATACACCTCACGTTGATGAATATTGATGTGTAATACCATCAAAACTTTCGAAAGCTTTGTCTACTTGAGGTACACATCAACTGTACCTCAGGTGTAGACCAATGCAACTTACATACACCTCACTTGGATGAACATTGATGTGTATTACCATCAAAACATTCAACAGGCTTTGTCTACTTCAGGTACGTATCAAGTGTACCTCAAGTAGAGACCAATGCAACTATCATACATCCAACTCTCATGAATATTGATGAGATTCCTATCAAAACTTTCAACAGGCTTTGTCTACTTCAGGTACACATCAACTGTACCTCAAGTACAGACCAATGCAACTTACATACACCCAACTCTGATGAATATTGATGTGTTGTGAATTACCATCAAAACTTTTGACAGGTTTTTCCTACTTGAGGTACACATAAACTGTATCTCAAGTACAGACCAATGCAACTTACATACACCTCACTTTGATGACTATTGATGTGTATTACCATCCAAACTTTCGACAGGCATTGTTTACCTGAGGTACACATCAACTGTACCTCTAGTACAGACCAATGCAACTTATATACACCCAAATGCAATGATTATTGATGTGTATTACCATCAAAACTTTCGACAGGCTTTGTCTACTTGAGGTACAAATCTAATATACCTCAAGTACAGACCGATGCAAGATATATACACCCAACTCTGATGAATATCGCTGTGTATTACCATCGAAACTTTCGACAGGCTTTGTCTACCTGAGGTACACATCAATTGTATCTCAAGTACAAACTAATGTAACTTAGATACATACAACACTGATGAGTATTGATGTGTATTCCCATCAAAACTTTCGAAAACTGTCTACCTGAGGTACACATCAACTGTACCTCTAATACAGACCAATATAACCTACATACACCTCACTTTGATGAATATTGATGTGTTTTACCATCAAAACTTTCGAAAGCTTTGTAATAACTAAATACAATATTTATAGAGCGTATTATATAATAACAACAATTACTCTAAGCGCTTCACATTTAAAAATAAATAAAATACAAAAATACGTAAAAATAAATTACAAAGCACTAACTTAAAAGAATCAAACAAGCATATAAAATTTATAAGATACTAAAAAAAAAAAAAAATAAAATAAAAGGAATAAAAATGAAAATGCATGTACCCTAAAATATACAAAACAGTTTAAAACTAATGCAGTCAATAAAAAGTATATAAAATCTACAAGAAATCCTTAAAAGCAGTTCGAAATAAGTGAGTCTTGAGTTGCTTTTTAAAAACATCTAAAGAATTTACACTCCGCAAGGACGATGGCAAATTGTTCCAGAGTGTAGGTGCAGCCTTGTCAAAACGCCTCTCACCGTAGCTTTTCGTTCGGACGTCATTCGGAGGATGTAGGAGCAGACTATTTTCCGACCTGAGGGATCTACTGGGTTTGTATGGCGTAATTAAATCTTGAAGGTAACTAGGAGCCTTGCCATGCTGGGCTTTGTACACATATAAAAGAAGTTTATATTAGCAACGGTAATGTATGGGTAGCCAGTGTAACGATATTAGAACAGGCGTAATTGAGTCAAATTTCATTTTTCGTGTAATCAAACGTGCTGCTGTGTTTTGGACCCGCTGCAACTTACTGATAATGTTGGTGTTAGTACCGGACAACAATGCATTGCCATAGTCCAGCCTTGATGTAACTAGGGAGCACACTAGCGTTTTACAGGCTTCAACTGAAATTAAAGATTGAATTCGACCAATATTCCGAATTTGGTAAAAAAAAAAAGCCTTAGTGATCGCACTGGCTTGGTGTTCCATACTGATAGTTTTATCAAAGTACATTCCCAGATTTTTCACACAAGAAACGTCGCTTAACACTGTTCCATCAAATGTCAGACGGAAATCGGAAAGATGCTTTATTTGATGTTTTGGTGCAAAGATTATTAATTCTGTTTTGTCTTCATTAAGTTTCAGCATGTTGACACTCATCCAATCACCAATATCAGACAAACATTTTTCTAGGCGTTTGGACAGATCGCACAAGTCTCCTTGCGGTCTTATGATTTGATAAACCTGAGTATCGTCTACGTACGAATGGTATGACATTCCGTGGCGCCTACAAATTTCGCCTACTGGTTTTGCGAAAATACAATACAGTTTTGGCCCTAAGACCGAGCCCTGCGGTACACCAAAATCGAGTTTGATATCGTCAGATTGTACTGATCCTATAGCAACACGTTGAGTCCTGTTCATAAGATACGATTGTAACCATAGCAAAGCATCTCCGGTAACGCCAAAGGAGTATTCCAAACGATCAAAAAGAATCTGATGGTCTATGGTATCAAAAGCGGCAGATAGAATGAGCATGAGCAAAACGGCACAACAGTTATTATCTAGTGCATAGGTAATATCGTGATGAACACGTAAGAGAGCAGTTTCCGTGGAATGGCATGTACGGTAGGCTGACTGAACACTATCATGTAGAGAATGTGAACTCATGTGATTTTCCAGTCGACTGTCGACAACCTTTTCCAGTGTCTTTGAAATGAAAGGTAAGTTGGAGACTGGTCGGTAGTTTTTGAGCACTCTTTATCTAGACTTGGTTTCTTAAGTAATGGTCTCACAACAGCTTGTTTGAACGACAGTGGTACACATTGTTCTGATAGCGACGTGTTGACTATATCTGTGATTGACGGCAACAAATGATCCACACAAGGCTTAAGAAGTTTTGTTGGTAACGAATCAAGTTCGCAAGACTTTGTCGGAGCAGCCAAGATAATTTTACGAAGTTCGTCATTTGAAACTGGCGATAACGATCTTAATGGTTCACCTTCGAATTTTATATCAGCTCTCATTGTATCACGGTTGTAACTGGATGCATCATTCTTAGCCGTTAGATTGTCACGAAAGGCACTTATTTTTCCAACAAAAATTTCACAAAATTTGTCAGCCAGAACTTTTTCATCATTATGCGAAGGTAGTATGACTTTTCGCCTATTGCCCATTAAGTCATTTGTTAAACGAGGCAATTGCTTTTGATCATGTTCTATTTTGGATATTTTGGTTGAAAAATAGTCCTTCTTGGATTTAAGGACAAGCTTGCTTGCTTTCAGACAGGTGTCTTGAAACATTTGACGATGAACTGTCAAATTCGATTTCCGCATACGTCGTTCTGCTTTTCGACGGTCTCTCTTAGCTATGCGGAGTTCGTCTGTATACCACTCAGTGTTAGGACGCATAATGATGTTCTTCGATTTTAATGGTGCATGCCTATCGATGATTGAACTAAGCTCAGTGTTATACAAGTTTACTATATTTTCAACCGACCCTTCACGATTTTGAACTATTTTAGTGGTGCTCAAATCTTGTATGAAGTCAGTTGTTTTGATGTCACTAAATTTGCTATAAGACACGGTTTGTCGTTGTTTCGGGGGCCTTGAGATCTTCAATGATGTAAACAAAGCAAGGTGATCACCAGAAGGATTACCATTCTGATCGAATAGACATGGGTCCTTAATGGATGGAGATGTTTGCACAATTATGCTGTTGTCTCTTGTTATAACGACATCAAGTGTGTGACCCTTATTGTGTGTTGGTCCTTGGACATGTTGTACCAGTCCATGGTCACGAAGAGTTTCATTGAATTTCCGAGTATCGCTTGCATTCACATTATCCAGGTGAAAGTTAAGATCGCCCGTAATAAGCAACTCGTTTGGTATGACAACAAGCCGATCTAGGAACTCGGACCATTCCTTAAAGAGTGTGGTGTTTTTCAGTTTATTTGTCCGAGATGGAGGAGGACGGTAGATGACGCATAATCGGAAATGATGTGATTTAACTACCACATCGCATTCTAGCAATTCAAAATGTGAGAAGGTTTGTGTGTGTTTGGGTCGCTTCACTTCAATATTTGATTTGTGGATAATGGCTACACCACCACCTGCCTTTCCTTTTCTCGAAATTTGGTGAATACTGTATCCATTTGGAGTAATTTCGGAGATTACATGTTTATCAATTGAAGTTCCTAGCCAGATTTCAGTCAGTGCTAGTATATCTGCATCATTTGAAAGCATAAAATCACAGATCGAAGTCGATTTGTTCTTTACGGATCTTGCATTTAGCGAAATGAGAGAAATTCTATCAATGATTTGACTGATAGCTGTTCGCGGAATCTTTCGAAGATATGATGTATCACGGGCGAATGTTTCATGAGTGTCCTCGTCTGATCTATGTCGAATGAGAGTCTTGATCGGATGTGTATCGATACTATTAACAGTGAAGATAGCTGAACATTGTGATGTTATATATATCAAATTGTTATGAGAAATAGTTCCTCTGAAGGAATGATAAGCACACGAAACCCTGTTTGATGTCACAACAGTGCGGATCGATCGGGAAAAATTTCTTCCGGCTTTTGTCCCCCGTCTCGTCTTTTGGGTAGATTTCACGATGGACGTACTGTTTTTTGAAATATTTTGACATGTAATCCACGGATGACTGAATACTTGAGCCGTAGATAAAAAGAGCCTGACAGGTTGTAATGAGTTCATGGCTGATTGATCACAATTATAGTTTGTTGACAAAATGTATATGGTCTCTAATTATGTTATTTCTTGCTGAATTGTTTAAATAAAACTGTCATTGATGGAATATAAAACTATTTACGATAGAGTCCAAATTTGGGAAGAAACAATGTCTGGAAGTCACAGAAAAACCAAAAATATCACTTACGTTGTATGAGCTGTCATTAGCGCTAACCACTCACATTCCATCTCATTCCATTTGTCTACTTGAAGTACAAATCAACTGTACCTCAAGTACAGACCTACATAATCTACATACACCCAACTCTGATGTAAGTGATGTGTATTACCATCAAAACATTCAACAGGCTTTGTCTACTTCAGGTACGCATCAACTGTACCTCAAGTACAGACCAATGCAACTTACATACACCCAACTCTGATGAATATTACTGTACCATGAAAACTTTCGACAGGCTTTGTCTACCTAAGGTACACATGAACTGTACCTCAAGTACAGACCAATACAACTAACATACATCTCACTTTGATGACTATTGATGTGTATTACCATCAACACTTTCGACAGGCTTTGTCTACCTGAGGTACTCATCAACTGTACCTCTCATACAGACCAATATAACCTACATACACCTCACTTTGATGAATATTGATGTGTATTACCATACAAACTTGCGAAAGCTTTGTTCACTTCAGGTACTCATCAACTGTACCTCAAGTGCAGACCAATTCAAATTACATACACCCAACTTTGATGAATGTTGATGTGTATTACCATCAACACTTTCAACAGGCTTATTGAACTTCAGGTACGCATCACATGTACCTAAACTACAGACCAATGCAACTTACATACACCCAACTCTGATGAATATTGATGTGTATTACCATCAAAACTTTCGACAGACTTTATATACCTGAGGTACACATCAACTGTACCTCAAATACAGACCAATTCAATCTACATACACCTCACTTTGATGAATATTGATGTGTAATACCATCAAAACATTGAACAGACTTGTCTACTTCAGGTACGTATCAACTGTACCTCAAGTACAGACCAATGCAACTTTCATACACCCAACTTCCATGAGGTATTGATGAGATTCCCATCAAAACATTCAACAGGCTTTGTCTACTTCAGGTACACATCAACTGTACCTCAAGTACAGACCAATGCAACTTACATACACCCAACTCTGATGAATATTTGATGATTACCATCAGAACTTTCGACAGTGTTAGATGGTTTAACTATAGAAACATCTTTGGTATAATTGGTTATTATGTGTAGTAAGATAGTACTATGATGTTATATGGTCTATCTTTTGAAACATGCTTGGTATAATTGGTTGTTATGGTGTAGTAAGATAGTACTATGATGTTATATAGTCTATCTATTGAAACAGGCTTGGTATAATTGGTTTTATGGGGTAGTAAGATAGTAGTATGATGTTATATGGTCTATCTATTGAAACATGTTTGGGATAATTGGTTTTGATGGTGTAGTGAGATAGTTCTATAATGTTAGATGGTTTAACTATAGAAACATCTTTGGTATAATTGGTTTTATGGTGTAGTAAGATAGTACTATGTTGTTAGATGATGTATCTATTGAAACATGTTTGGTATAATTGGTTTTGATGGTGTAGTAAGATAGTACTAGTTGTTTAATTGTCTATCTATCTAAACATGCTTAGTATAATTGTTTTTTTTTGGTGTAGTGAGATAGTTCTATAATGTTAGATGGTTTAACTATAGAAACATCTTTGGTATAATTGGTTTTTATGGTGTAGTAAGATAGTACTATGATGTTATATGGTCTATCTTTTGAAACATGCTTGGTATAATTGTTTTTTATGGTGTAGTAAGATAGTACTATTTTGTTAGATGTTGTATCTATAGAAACATGTTTGGTATAATTGGTTTTGATGGTGTAGTAAGATAGTACTATGTGGTTTAATTGTCTATCTTTCTAAACATGCTTGGTATAATTGTTTTTATGGTGTAGTGAGATAGTTCTATAATGTTAGATTGTTTAACTTTAGAAACATCTTTGGTATAATTTGTTGTTATGGTGTAGTAAGATAGTACTATGATGTTATATGGTCTATCTATTGAAAAATGCTTGGTATAATTGGTTTTATGGTGGAGTAATATAGTACTATGATGTTATATGGTCTATCTATTGAAACAGGCTTGGTATAATTGGTTTTATGGTGTAGTAAGATAGTACTATGATGTTATATGGTCTATCTATTGAAACATGTTTGGGATAATTGGTTTTGATGGTGTAGTAAGATAGTACTATGTTGTTTAACTGTCTATCTATCTAAACATGCTTGGTATAATTGTTTTTTTTTGTGTAGTGAGATGGTTCTATAATGTTAGATGGTTTAACTATAGAAACATCTTTGGTATAATTAGTTTTATGGTGTAGTAAGATAGTACTATGTTTTTAGATGATGTATCTATAGAAACATGTTTGGTATAATTGGTTTTGATGGTGTAGTAATATAGTATTATGTTGTTTAATTGTCTATCTATCTAAACATGCTTGGTATAATTGTTTTTTTTTTTGGTGTAGTGAGATAGTTCTATAATGTTAGATGGTTTAACTATAGAAACATCTTTGGTATAATTGGTTTTTATGGTGTAGTAAGATAGTACTATGATGTTATATGGTCTATCTTTTGAAACATGCTTGGTATAATTGTTTTTTATGGTGTAGTAAGATAGTACTATTTTGTTAGATGTTGTATCTATAGAAACATGTTTGGTATAATTGGTTTTGATGGTGTAGTAAGATAGTATTATATTGTTTAATTGTCTATCTATTGAAACATGCTTGGTATAATTGTTTTTATGGTGTAGTGAGATAGTTCTATAATGTTAGATTGTTTAACTTTAGAAACATCTTTGGTATAATTTGTTGTTATGGTGTAGTAAGATAGTACTATGATGTTATATGGTCTATCTATTGAAAAATGCTTGGTATAATTGTTTTTATGGTGTAGTAAGATAGTACTATGATGTTATATGGTCTATCTATTGAAACATGCTTGGTATAATTGTTTTTTATGGTGTAGTAAGATAGTACTATGATGTTATATGGTCTATCAATTGAAACATGCTTGGTATAATTGTTTTTTATGGTGTAGTAAGATAGTACTATGATCTACATACACCTCACTTTGAGGAATACTGATGTGTATTTTCATCAAAATTTCGACAGGCTTTGTCTACCTGAGGTACACATGAACTGAAACTCAAGTGCAGACCAACTCAATCTACATACACCTCACTTTGAGGAATATAGATGTGTATTACCATCAAAACTTTCAACATTTTGTCTACTTCAGGTACACATCAACTGAACCTCAAGTGCATACCAATTCAATATACATACACCAAACTTTGATGATTGTTGATGTGTATTACCATCAAAACTTTCGACAGGGTTTGTCTACCTGAGGTACACATCAACTTTATCTCAAGTACAGACCTATGCAACTTACATACACCTCACTTTGATGAATATTGATGTGTATTACCATAAAAAATTTCGAAATCTTTGTCTACTTGAAGTACAAATCAACTGTACCTCAAGTGCAGACCTACTCAATCTACATACACCCACCTCTGATGAATAGAGTGTGTATTACCATCAAAAATTTCATCAGGCTTTGCATACTTGAGGTACACATCGACTGTATCTCAAAATACAGACCAATTCAATCTACATACACCTCACTTTTGATGATTATTGATGTGTATCACCATAAAAAATTTCGAAAGCTTTGTCTACTTGAAGTACAAATCAACTGTACCTCAAGTGCAGACCACTTCCATGTACATACTACCAACTTTGATGAATAGTGATGTGTATTACCGTTAAAACGTTCAACAGGTTTTGTCTACTGGAGGTACAAATCAACTGTACCTTAAGAACAGACCAATTTAATCTACATACACCCAACTCTGATGAATATTGATGTGTTGTGAATTACCATCAAAACTTTCGACAGGTTTTGTCTACTTGAGGAACACATCAACTGTATCTCAAGATCAAACCAATGCAACTTACATACACCCAACTCTAATGAATATTGATGTATATTTCCATCCAAACTTTAGAAGACTATGTCTTCTTCAGGTACACATCAACTGTACCTCAAGTACAGATCAATGCAACTTACATACAGCCCACTTTGATGACTATTGATGTGTATTACCATCATCACTTTCGACAGGCTTTGTCTACCTGAGGTACACATCAACTCTACCTCAAGTGCAGACCAATATAATCCACATACACCTCACTTTGATGAATATTGATGTGTTACCATCAAAACTTTTGAAAGCTTTGCTCACTTGAAGTGCAAATCAACTGTACCTCAAGTACAGACCTACTCATTCTACATTCACCCAACTCTGATGAATAGTGATGTGTATTACCATCCAAACTTTCGACATGCTTTGTCTACTTGAGGTACACATCTAATATACCTCAAGTACAGACCGATGCAATTTATCTACAGCCACATCTGATAAATATTGATGTGTATTTCCGTCAAAACTTTCGACAGGCTTTGTGTACCTGAGGTACACATCAACTTATCTCAAGTTCAGACCAATGTAACTTACATACACCCAACTCTGATGAGTATTGATGTGTATTCTCATCAAAACTTTTAACAGACTTAGTCTACTTCAGGTACGCATCAACTGTACCTCAAGTACAGACCAATACAACTTATATACACCCAACTTTGATGAATATTGATGTGTATTACCATCAAAACATTCAACAAGCTTTGTCTACTTGAGGTACGCATCAACTGTACCTTAACTACAGACCAATGCAACTTACATACACCCAACTCTGATGAGTATTGATGTGTATTCCGATCAAAACTTTCAACAGGCTAAGTCTATTTCAGGTTTGCATCAACTGTACCTCAGGTACAGACCAATGCAACTTACATACACCCAACTCTGATGAATAATGATGTGTATTACCATCACCACCTTCAACAGGCTTAGTGAACTTCATGTACGAATACCTGTACCTCAAGTACAGACCAATGCAACTTACATACACCCAACTCTGATGAAAATTGATGTGTTTTACCATCAAAACTTTCGACAGACTTTGTATACCTGAGGTACACATCAACTGTACCTAAAATACAGACCAATTCAATCTACATACATCTGACTTTGAGGAATATTGATGTGTAATACCATCAAAACTTTCGAAAGCTTTGTCTCTTTGAAGTTCAAATCAACTGCACCTCAAGTACAGACCAATGCAACTTACATACACCTCACTTTGATGAACATTGATGTGTATTGCCATCAAAACATTCAACAGGCTTTGTCTACTTGAGGTACGCATCAACTGTACCTGACGTACAGACCAATGCAACTTACATACACCCAACTATGATGAGCATTGATGTGTTTTACCATCAAAACTTTCGACAGGCTAAGTCTACTTCAGGTACGTATCAACTGTACCTCAGGTACAGATCAATGCAACTTACATACACCAAAATCGGATGAATACTGATGTGTATTACCATTAAAACTTTCGACAGGCTTTGTCTACCTGAGGTACAAATCAACTGCACCTCTTAAACAGACCAATATAACTTACATACACCTCACGTTGATGATTATTGATGTGTATTACCATCAAAACTTCAACTCTTTGACAGGCAGCTGTACCTCAAGTACAAACCAATGCAACTTACATACACCCAACTCTGATGAATATTGATGTATTCCAATCAAAACTTTCAACAGGCTAAGTCTATTTCAGGTAATTCAACTGTACCTCAACAGACCAATGCAACTTACGGATGAAAATTGATGTCCATCAAAACTTTCAGGCTTACTTCATACGAATCAACTGTACAGGCCAATGCAGCTTGCATACATGAATATTGATGTGTACCATCAAAACTTTCGACAGGCTTTGTACCTCAAGTACAAACGAATGCAACTTACATACACCCAACTCAGATGAATATTGATGTGTATTACCATCAAAACTTTCGACAAGCTTTGTCTACTTCAGGTACTCATCAACTGTACCTCAAGTACAGACCAATGCAACTTACATACACCTCACTTTGATGACTATTCATATGTATTACCATCAAAACTTTCGACAGTCTTTGTTTACCTGAGGTACAAATCAACTGTACCTCTTAAACAGACCAATATAACTTACATACACCTCACGTTGATGATTATTGATGTGTATTGCCTTCAAAACTTTCGACAGGCTTTGTCTACTGGAGGTACACATCAACTGTACCTAAAGTACAGACCAATCCAACTTACATACATCTACCTCTGATGAATATTGATGTGTATTATCATCAACACTTTTGACAGGCTTTGTCTACCTGAGATACAAATCAACTGTATCTCGAATACAGACAAATGCAACTTACAAACACCCAACTCTGATTACTATTGATGAGTAATTCCATCAAAACTTTCAACAGGCTTAGTCTACTTCAGGTACGCATCAACTGTACCTCAAGTACAGACCAATGCAACTTACATACACCCAACTCGGATGAATATTGATGTGTATTACCATCAAAACTTTCGACAGGCTTTGTTCACTTCAGGTACGCACCAACTGTACCTCAAATACAGACCAATATAACCTACATACGCGTCACTTTGATGACTATTGATGTGTATTACCATCAACACTTTCGACAGACAGTCTTTGTCTACCTGAGGTACGCATCAACTGTACCGCAAATACAGACCAATGCAACTGACATTCACCTCACTTTAATGACTATTGATATGCATTACCGTTAAAACTTTCGACGGTCTTCGTCTACCTGAGGCACACATCAACTGTACCTCTCAAACAGACCAATATAACTTACATACATTTCACTTTGATGACCATTGATGTGTATTACCATCAAAACTTCAGACATGCTTTGTCTACCTCAGGTACACATCAACTGTACCTCTTATAAAGACCGATATAACCTACATACAACTCACTTTGATGAATATCGATGTGTATTACCATAGAAATCTTCGAAAGCTTTGTTTACTTGAAGTGCAAATCAACTGAACCTGAGGTACAGACTCATGAAATCTACACACACCCAAATCTGATTAATATTGATGTATTGTGAATTACCGTCAAATTTTCGTCAAAGTTGCAACTTACATACACCAAACTCTGATAAATATTAATGTTTATTTCTATCCAAACTTTAGAAGGCTCTGTCTACTTCAGGAATACATCAACTGTACCTCAAGTACAGACCAATGCAACTTATATACACCTAACTCTAGTGAATATTGATGGGTGTTTTCATCAACACTTTTACAGGCTTTGACTACCTGAGGTACAAATCAACTGTATCTTAAGTACAGACAAATGCAGCTTACACACAATCAACTCTGATGAGTATTGATGTGTATTACCATCAAAACTTTCGACAGGCTTTGTCTATTTCAGGTACGCGTCAACTGTACCTCAAGTACAGATCAATACAGCTTACATACAACCAACTCTGATAAATATTGATGTGTATTTCCATCAAAACTTTCGACAGGCCTTGTGTACCTGAGGTTCGCATCAACTGTACCTCAAGTACAGACCAATGCAACTTACATACACCCAACTCTGTTGAGTATTAATGTGTAATTCCATCAAAACTTTCAACAGGCTTAGTCTACTTCAGGTACGAATCAACTGAACATCAAATACAGATCAATGCAACTTACATACACTTAACTCAGATGAATATTGATGTGTATTACCATCAAAACTTTCGACAAGCTTTGTCTACTTCAGGTACGCATCAACTGTACCTCAAGTACAGGACAATTCAACTTATACTGTAGTATACACCTAACTTTGATGAATATTGATGTGTATATTCATCAACACTTTCGACAGGCTTTGTTTACTCGAGGTACAAATCAACTGTATCTCAAGTACAGACAAATGCAACTTACATACACCCAAATCTGATGACTATTGAAGTGTAATTCCATAAACAACTTTCATTAGGTTTAGTCTACTTTAGGTACACATCAACTGTACCTCAAGTACAGACCACGCAACTTACATACACCCAACTCAGATAAATATTAATGTGTATTACCATCAAAACTTTCAACAGGCTTTGTTTTCTTCTGGTACGCATCAACTGAACCTCTAGTACAGACCAATGCAACTTACTTACACCTCACTTTGATGACTTTTGATGTGTATTACTATCAAAACTTTCGACAGGCTTTGTCTACTTCAGGTACCCATCAACTGTACCTCAAGTACAGGCCAATGCAACTTACATACACCCAACTCAGATGAATATTGATGTGTATTACCATCAAAACTTTCGACAGGCTTTTTCTACTGCAGGTACAAATCAACTGTATCTCAAGTACAGACAAATGCAACTTACATACACCCAACTCTTATTAGTATTGATGTGTAATTCCATCAAAACTTTCAACAGGTTTAGTCTACCTCAGGTATGCATCAACTGTACCTCAAATACAGACCAACGCAACTTACTTACACCTCACTTTGATGACTATTGATATGTATTTAAATCAAAACTTTCGATAGTCCTTGTCTACCTGAGGAACACATCAACTGCACCTCTTAAACAGACCAATATAACTTACATACACCTAACTTTGATGACTTTTGATGTGTATTACCATCAAAATTTTCGACAGGCTTTGTCTACCTGAGGTACACATCAACTGTACCTCAAGTACAGACAAATGCAACTTACATAAACCCAACTCTGATAAATACTAATGTATATTTTTATCCAAACTTTGGAAGGCTTTGTCTACTTCAGGTACTGATCAACTGTACCCCAAGTACAGACCAATGCAACTTATAGTATAGTAGACACCTAACTCTGATAAATATTGATGCGTATTTTCATCAACACTTTCGACAGGCTTTGTTTACCTGAGGGACAATTCAACTGAATCTCAAGTGCAGACAAATGGAACTTACATACACCCAACTCAGATGAATATGGATGTGTATTACCATCAAAACTTTCGACAGGCTTTGTCTACTTTAGGTACGCATGAACTGTACCTCAAGTACAGACCAATTCAACTTATACTATAGTATACAGCTAACTCTGATGAATATTGATGTGTATTTTCATCAAAACTTTCGACAGGCTTTGTCTACTGGAGGTAAACATCAACTGTACCTCAAGGACAGACCTTTGCAACTTACATACACCCAACTCAAATGAATATTGATGTGTATTGCCATCAAAACTTTCGACAAGCTTTGTCTACTTCAGGTACGCATCAACTGTACCTCAAGTACAGGACAATGCAACTTACATATACCTCACTTTGATGACTATTGATATGTATTACCATCAAAACTTTCGACAGGCTTTGTGTATTTCAGGTACGCATCAACTGGACCTCCAGGACAGATCAATGCAGCTTACTTACACCCAACTCTGATAAATATTGATGTGTATTTCCATCAAAAATTTCGACAGGCCTTGTCTACCTTAGGTACACATCAACTGTACCTCTTAAACAGACCAATATATCTTACATACACCTCACTTTGATGACTATTGATGTGTATTAATATCAAAACTTTCGACCGGCTTTGTCTACTGGAGGTACACATCATTTGTTCCTCAAGTACAGACCAATGCAACTTACATACACCCAACTCTGATGAATACTTAATGTATATTTCTATCCAAACTATAGAAAGCTCTGTCTACTTCAGGTACACATCAACTGTACCTCAGGTACAGACCAATGCAACTTATACTATAGTATACATCTAACTCTGATGAGTATTGATGTGTAATTCCATCAACACTTTCATCAGGTTTAGTCTACTTTAGGTAAGCATCAACTGTACCTCAAGTACAGACGAATGCAACTTACATACACCCAACTCAGATGAATATTGATGTGTATTACCATCAAAACTTTCGACAGGCTTTTTCTACTTCAGGTACGCATCAACTGTACCTCAAGTACAGATCAATGCAGCTTACTTACACCCAACTCTGATAAATATTGATGTGTATTTCCATCAAAATTTCGACAGGCCTTGTCTACCTTAGGTACACATCAACTGTACCTCTTAAACAGACCAATATATCTTACATACACCTCACTTTGATGACTATTGATGTGTATTACCATCAAAACTTTCGACCGGCTTTGTCTACTGGGGGTACACATCAGTTGTACCTCAAGTACAGACCAATGCAGCTTACATACACCCAACTGTGATAAATTTTAATGTATATTTCTATCCAAACTTTGGAAGGCTCTGTCTACTTCAGGTACTGATCAACTGTACCTCATGTACAGACCTATGCAACTTATAGTATAGTAGACACCTAAATTCGATGAATATTGATGCGTATTTTCATCAACACTTTCGACAGGCTTTGTTTACCTCAGGTACAAATCAACTGTATCTCAAGTACAGAGAAATGCAACTTACTTACACCCAACTCAGATTAATATTGATGTGTATTACCATCAAAACTTTCGACAGGCTTTGTCTACTTCAGGTACGCATCAACTGTACCTCAAGTACAGACCAAAGCAATTTACATACATCCAACTCAGATGAATATTGATGTGTATTACCAAATTTTTCGACAGGCTTTGTTTACTTCAGATACGCATCAACTTTACCTCAAGTACAGATCAATGCTGCTTACTTACACACACATCTCTGATAAATATTGATGTGTATTTCCATCAAAACTGTCGACAGGCCTTGTCTAACTTAGGTACACATCAACTGTACATCTTAAACAGACCAAAATAACTTACATACACCTCACTTTCATGACTATTGATGTGTTTTACCATCAAAACTTCCGACTGGCTTTGTCTACTGGAGGTACACTTCAACTGTACCTCAAGTACAGACCAATGCAACTTACATACACCCAACTCTGATATATACTAATTTATATTTCTAACAAAACTATAGAAGGCTCTGTCTACTTCAGGTACACATCAACTGTACCTCAAGTACAGACCAATGCAACTTATGCTATAGTATACACCTAACTCTGATGAATATTGATGTGCATTTTCATCAACACGTTCGACTGACCTTGTTTACCTGAGGTACAAATCAAATGTACCTCAAGTACAGAAAAATGCAACTTATATACACCCCACTCTGATGAGTATTGAAGTGTTATTCGATCAACACTTTCGACAGGCTTAGTCTACTTTAGGTACGCATCAACTGTATCTCAAGTACAGACCAATGCAACTTACATACACCCAACTCAGATGAATATTGATGTGTATTACCATCAAAACTTTCGACAGCCTTTGTCAACTTTAGGTACGCATCAACTGTACCTCAGGTACAGATCAATGCAGCTTACATACACCCAACCCTGATAAATATTGATGTGTATTTCCATCAAAACTTTCGAGAGGCCTTTTGTACCTGAGGTTCGCATCAACTTTACCTCAAGTACAGACAAATGCAACTTACATACACCCAACTCTGATGACTATTGATGTGTAATTCCATCAAAAGTTTCAACAGGTTTAGTCTACCTCAGGTACGCATCAATTCTACCTCAAGTACAGACCAACGCAACTTACATACACCCAACTCAGATGAATATTGATGTGGATTACCATCAAAACTTTCGACAGGTTTTGTCTACTTCAGGTACGCATCAACTGTACCTCTAGTACACAGCAATGCAACTTACATACATTTCCCTTTGATGACTATTGATATGTATTACCATCAAAACTTTCGACAGTCTTTCTCTACCTGAGGTACACATCAACTGTACCTCTTAAACAGACCAATATAACTTACATACACCTAACGTTGATGACTATTGATGTGTATTACCATCAAAACTTTCGACAGGCTTTGTCTACTTCAGGGACACATCAACTGTACCTCAAGTACAGACCAATGCAGCTTACATACACCCAACTCTGATATATACTAATGTATATTTCGATCCAAACTTAAGAAGGCTCTGTCTACTTCAGGGACACATCAACTGTACCTCAAGTACAGACCAATGCAACTTATACTATATTATACACCTAACTCTGATGAATATTGATGTGTATATTCATCAACACTTTCGACAGGCTTTGTTTAACTGAGGTACAAATCAACTCTATCTAAAAAACAGACAAATGCAACTTACATAAACCCAACTCTGATGAGTATTGATGTGTAATTCCATCAACACTTTCATCAGGCTTAGTCTACTTTAGGTAAGCATCAACTGTACCTCAAGTACAGACCAATGCAACTTACATACACCCAACTCAGATGAATATTGATGTGTATTACCATCAAAACTTTCGACAGGCTTTATCTACTTCAGGTACGCATCAACTGTACCTCAAGTACAAATCAATGCAGCTTACTTACACCCAACTCTGATAAATATTGATGTGTATTTCCATCAAAACTTTCGACAGGCCTTGTCTACCTTAGGTACACATCAACTGTACCTCTTAAATAGACCAATATATCTTACATACACCTCACTTTGATGACTATTGATGTGTATTACCATCAAAACTTTCAACCGGCTTTGTCTACTGGGGATACACATCATTTGTACCTCAAGTACAGACCAATGCAACTTACATACACCCAACTCTGATAAATTTTAATGTATATTTCTATCCAAACTTTGGAAGGCTCTGTCTACTTCAGGTACTGATCAACTGTACCTCAAGTACAGACCAATGCAACTTATAGTATAGTAGACACCTAACTCTGATGAATATTGATGCGTATTTTCATCAACACTTTCGACAGGCTTTGTTTACCTGATGTACAAATCACTTGTATCTCAAGTACAACCAAATGCAACTTACATACACCCAACTCAGATTGATATTGATGTGTATTACCATCAAAACTTTCGACAGGCTTTGTCTACTTCAGATACGCATTAACTGTACCTCAAGTACAGACCAATGCAACTTACATACACCCAACTCAGATGAATATTGATGTGTATACCATCAAAACTTTCGTTTTGTACAGGTACGCATCAACTGTACCTCAAGTACAGACACATACACCCAACTCTGATGACTATTGATGTGTAATTCCATCAAAACTTTCAACAGGTTTAGTCTACCTCAGGTACACATCAACTGTACCTCAAGTACAGACCATGCAACTTACATACACCCAACTCAGATAAATATTGATGTGTATTTCCATCAAAACTTTCGACAGGCTTTGTTTACTTTGGTACACATCAACTGTACCTCTAGTACAGACCAATATAACTTACATACACCTCACTTTGATGACTATTGATGTGTATTACCATCAAAACTTTCGACAGGCTTTGTCTACTTCAGGTACAAATCAACTGTACCTCAAGTACAGACCAATGCAACTTACATACACCCAACTCTGATGAATATTGATGTATATTTCCATCAAAACTTTCAAAGGCTTTGTCTACTTCAGGTACACATCAACTGTACCTCAAGTACAGACCAATGCAACTTACATACACCCTAACTCTGATGAATATTGATGTGTAATTTCATCAAAACTTTCAACAGGTTTAGTCTACCTCAGGTACAAATCAACTGTACCTAAAGTACAGACCAATGCAACTTATATACCCCCACATCTGATGAATATTGATGTGTATTCCCATCCAAACTTTCGACAGGCTTTGTTTACTTGAGGTAAACATCAACTGCACCTTAAGTACAGACCAATGCAACTTACATATACCCAACTCTGATAAATATTGATGTGTATTACCATCAAAACTTTGGACAGGCTTTGTCTACTCGACGTACACATCAACTGTACCTCAAGTACAGACCAATGCAACTTACATACACCCAACTCTGATAAATACTAATGTATATTTCTATCCAAACTATAGAAGGCTCTGTCTACTGCAGGTACACATCAACTGTACCTCAAGTACAGACCAATGCAACTTATAGTATAGTATACACCTAACTCTGATGAATATTGATGTGTATTTTCATCAAAACTTTCGACAGGCGTTGTTTACCTGTACAAATCAACTGTACCTCAAGTACAGACAAATGCAACTTACATACACCCAACTCAGATGAGTATTGATGTGTATTACCATCAAAACTTTCGACAGGCTTTGTCTACTTCAGGTACGCATCAACTGTACCTCAAGTACAGACCAATGCAACTTACATACACCCTAACTCTGATGAATATTGATGTGTATTACCATCAAAACTTTCGACAGGCTTTGTCTACATGAGGTACAAGTCAACTGTATCTCAGGTACAGATCAATGCAACTTACATACACCCAACTCTGATGAATATTGATGTGTATTTCCATCAAAACTTTATACAGGCTTTTTCTACTTCAGGTATGCATCAACTGTACCTCAAGTACAGACCAATGCAACTTACATACACCAACTCTGATGACTATTGATGTGTAATTCCATCAAAACTTTCAACAGGTTTAGTCTACCTCAGGTACGCATCAACTGTACCTCAAGTACAGACCAATGCAACTTATACTATAGTATACACCTAACTCTGATGAATATTGATGTGTATTTTCATCAACACTTTCGACAGGCTTTGTCTACTGAGGTACCAATCAACTGTACCTCAAGTACAGACGAATGCAACTTACATACACCCAACTCTGATGACTATTGATGTGTAATTTCATCAAAACTTTCAACAGGTTTAGTCTACTTCAGGTACGCATCAACTGTACCTCAAGTACAGACCAACGCAACTTACATACACCCAACTCAGATGAATATTGATGTGTATTACCATCAAAACTTTCGACAGGCTTTGTCTACTGGAGGTACACATCAACTGTACCTCAAGTACAGACCAATGGAACTTATACTATAGTATACACCTAACTCTGATGAATATTGATGTGTATATTCATCAACACTTTCGACAGGCTTTGTCTACTACCAATCAACTGAGGTACAGACGAATGCAACTTACAAACCCCAACTCAAGTACAGACCAACTGTAATGCAACTTACATACACCCAACTCTGATGAATATTGATGTATGTTTCCATTTAAACTTTGGACAGGCTTTGTCTACTTCAGGTACACATCTACTGTACCTCAAGTACAGACCAATGCAACTTACATACATCCAAATCTTATGAATATTGATGTGTATTCCCATGAAAACTTTCGACAGGCTTTGTCTACTGGAGGTACAAATCAGCTGTACCTTTAGTACAGACCAATGCAACTTACATACACCCAACTCATGACTATTGATGTGTATTTTCATCAAAACTTTCAAAGGTTTAGTCTACCTGAGGTATCAACTGTACCTGATGTACAGACAAATGCAACTTAGATACACCCAACTCTACCATCAAAACTTTCGACAGGCTTTCAGATGAATATTGATACTTTCGACAGGCTTTGTCTAGGTACATACATCAACTGTACCTCAAGTACAGACAAATGCAACTTATACTATACACCCAACTCTGATGAATATTGATGTGTATATCCATCAAAACTTTCGACAGGCTTTGTCTATCTCAGGTACGCATCAACTGTACCTCAAGTACAGACCAATGCAACTTACATACACCCAACTCAGATGAATATTGATGTGTATTACCATCAAAACTTTCGACAGGCTTTGTCTACTTCAGGTACGCATCAACTGTACCTCAAGTACAGATCAATGCAACTTACATACACCCAACTCTGATGAATATTGATGTGTATTACCATCAAAACTTTCGACAGGCCTTGTCTACCTTAGGTACACATCAATGACTGTACCTCAAGTACAGACCAATATCAACTTACATACACCTCACTTTGATGAATATTGATGTGTATTACCATCAAAACTTTCGACAGGCTTTGTCTACTTCAGGTACACATCAACTGTACCTCAAGTACAGACCAATGCAACGTACATACACCCAACTCTGATGACTATTGATGTGTAATTTCATCAAAACTTTCAAAGGTTTAGTCTACCTCAGGTACGCATCAACTGTACCTCAAGTACAGACCAACGCAACTTACATACACTAAACTCAGATGAATATTGATGTGTATTACCATCAAAACTTTCGACAGGCTTTGTCTACTGGAGGTACACATCAACTGTACCTCAAGTACAGACCAATGCAACTTATACTATAGTATACACCTAACTCTGATGAATATTGATGTGTATATTCATCAACACTTTCGACAGGCTTTGTCTACTGGAGGTACCAATCAACTGTACCTCAAGTACAGACCAATGCAACTTACATACACCCAACTCTGATGACTATTGATGTGTAATTTCATCAAAACTTTCAACAGGTTTAGTCTACCTCAGGTACCCATCAACTGTACCTCAAGTACAGACCAACGCAACTTACATACACCAAACTCAGATGAATATTGATGTGTATTTCCATCAAAACTTTCGACAGGCTTTGTCTACTGGAGGTAAACATCAACTGTACCTCAAGTACAGACCAATGCAACTTACATACACCCAACTCAGATGAGGATGGATGTGTATTACCATCAATACTTTCGACAGGCCTTGTCTACTTGAGGTACACATCAACTGTACCTCAAGTACAGACCAATGCAACTTACATACACCCAACTCTGGTGAATACTAATGTATATTTCTATCCAAACTTTAGAAGGCTCTGTCTACTTCAGGTACACATCAACTGCACCTCAAGTACAGACCAATGCAACTTATACTATAGTATACACCTAACTCTGATGAATATTGATGTGTATTTTCATCAAAACTTTCGACAGGCGTTGTTTACCTGTACAAATCAACTGTACCTCAACTGTACCTCTTAGACAAATAATCAACTTATATACACCAACAACTCTGATGACTATTGATGTGTATTTCCATCAAAACTTTCATCAGGTACTTGTAATCAAGTACTCAGATGAATATTGAGGTACTTCAGGTACATCAACTGTACCTCTAGTACAAGTAACTTACATACACCTCACTTTGATGACTATTGATATGTATTACCATCAAAACTTTCGACAGTCTTTTCTACCTCAGGTACACATCAACTGTAACTCAGATATAACTATATGATGTTGATGACTATTGACCATCAAAAGTTTAATCAGTTTCTACAGGTAAGCATCAAATGTACCTCAAGTACAGACCAATGCAACTACATACATCAACTGTACCATCAAGTACAGATCATCATGCAAGCAGATCAATGCAGCTTACATACACCCAACTCTGATGACTATTGATGTGTAATTTCATCAAAACTTTCAAAGGTTTAGTCTACCTTAGGTACGCATCAACTGTACCTCAAGTACAGATCAATGCAGCTTACATACACCCAACTCTGATATATATTGATGTGTATTTCCATCAAAACTTTCGACAGGCCTTGTCTACCTCAGGTACACATCATCAGTACCTCTTAAACAGACTAATATACACCTAACGTTGATGACTATTGATGTGTATTACCATCAAAACTTTCGACAGGCTTTGTCTACTGGAGGTACACATCAACTGTACCTCAAGTACACAAAATGCAACTTACATACACCCAACTCTGATATATACGTATCAACTGTACCTCAAGTACAGACCAACGCAACTTACATACACCAAACTCAGATGAATATTGATGTGTATTACCATCAAAACTTTCGACAGGCTTTGTCTACTGGAGGTACACATCAACTGTACCTCAAGTACAGACCAATGCAACTTACATACACCCAAATGAGATGAAGATTGATGTGTATTACCATCAAAACTTTCGACAGACCTTTTGTACCTGAGGTTTGCATCAACTGTACCTCAAGTACAGACCAACGCAACTTACATACACCCAACTCAGATGAATACTAATGTATATTTCTATCCAAACTTTAGAAGGCTCTGTCTATTTCAGCTACACATCAACTGTACCTCAAGTAACTCAAGTACAGACAAATGCAACTTATATACACCTAACTCTAGTGAATATTGATGTGTATTTTCATCAACACTTTTACAGGCTTTGACTACCTGAGGTACAAATCAACTGTATCTTAAGTACAGACAAATGCAGCTTACACACAACCAACTCTGATGAGTATTGATGTGTATTACCATCAAAACTTTCGACAGGCTTTGTCTACCTGAGGTACACATCAACTATACCTCTAATACAGACCAATATAACCTACATACACCTCACTTTGATGAATATTGATGTGTATTACCATCAAAAATTTCGAAATCTTTGTCTACTTGAAGTACAAATCAACTGTACCTCAAGTGCAGACCTACTCAATCTACATACACCCACCTCTGATGAATAGAGTGTGTATTACCATCAAAACTTTCGACAGGCTTTGCATACCTGAGGTACACATCGACTGTATCTCAAAATACAGACCAATTCAATCTACATACACCTCACTTTGATGATTATTGATGTGTATCACCATCAAAATTTCGAAAGCTTTGTCTACTTAAAGTACAAATCAACTATACCTCAAGTGCAGACCACTTCCATGTACATACTACCAACTTTGATGAATAGTGATGTGTATTACCGTCAAAACGTTCAACAGGCTTTGTCTACTGGAGGTACAAATCAACTGTACCTTAAGTACAGACCAATTTAATCTACATACACCCAACTCTGATGAATATTGATGTGTTGTGAATTACCATCAAAACTTTCGACAGGTTTTGTCTACTTGAGGTACACATCAACTGTATCTCAAGTGCAAACCAATGCAACTTACATACACCCAACTCTGATGAATATTGATGTGTATTTCCATCAAAACTTTCGACAGGTTTTGTCTTCTTCAGGTACGCATCAACTGTACCTCAAGTACAGATCAATGCAACTTACATACACCCAACTCTGATGACTATTGATGTGTATTACCATCAAAACTTTCGACAGGTTTAGTCTACCTCAGGTACGCATCAACTGTACCTCAAGTACAGATCAATGCAGCTTACATACACCCAACTCTGATGAATATTGATGTGTATTTCCATCAAAACTTTTGACAGGCCTTGTCTACCTGAGGTACACATCATCAGTACCTCTTAAACAGACTAATATATGTGTATTTCTCAAAACTTTCGACATTGTCACCTAACGTTGATGACTATTGATGTGTATTACCATCAAAACTTTCGACAGGCTTTGTCTACTGGAGGTACACATCAACTGTACCTCAAGTACACAAAATGCAACTTACATACACCCAACTCTGATATATACGTATCAACTGTACCTCAAGTACAGACCAACGCAACTTACATACACCAAACTCAGATGAATATTGATGTGTATTACCATCAAAACTTTCGACAGGCTTTGTCTACTGGAGGTACACATCAACTGTACCTCAAGTACAGACCAATGCAACTTACATACACCCAAATGAGATGAAGATTGATGTGTATTACCATCAAAACTTTCGACAGACCTTTTGTACCTGAGGTTTGCATCAACTGTACCTCAAGTACAGACCAACGCAACTTACATACACCCAACTCAGATGAATACTAATGTATATTTCTATCCAAACTTTAGAAGGCTCTGTCTATTTCAGCTACACATCAACTGTACCTCAAGTAACTCAAGTACAGACAAATGCAACTTATATACACTTAACTCTAGTGAATATTGATGTGTATTTTCATCAACACTTTTACAGGCTTTGACTACCTGAGGTACAAATCAACTGTATCTTAAGTACAGACAAATGCAGCTTACACACAACCAACTCTGATGAGTATTGATGTGTATTACCATCAAAACTTTCGACAGGCTTTGTCTACCTGAGGTACACATCAACTGTACCTCTAATACAGACCAATATAACCTACATACACCTCACTTTGATGAATATTGATGTGTATTACCATCAAAACTTTCGAAAGCTTTGTCTACTTGAAGTACAAATCAACTGTACCTCAAGTGCAGACCTACTCAATCTACATACACCCACCTCTGATGAATAGGGTGTGTATTACCATCAAAACTTTCGACAGGTTTGGCATACCTGAGGTACACATCGACTGTATCTCAAAATACAGACCAATTCAATCTACATACACCTCACTTTTGATGATTATTGATGTGTATCACCATCAAAATTTCAGAAAGCTTTGTCTACTTGAAGTACAAATCAACTATACCTCAAGTGCAGACCACTTCCATGTACATACTACTAACTTTGATGAATAGTGATGTTAATTACCGTCAAAACGTTCAACAGGTTTTGTCTACTGGAGGTACAAATCAACTGTACCTTAAGTACAGACCAATTTAATCTACATACACCCAACTCTGATGAATATTGATGTGTTGTGAATTACCATCAAAACTTTCGACAGGTTTTGTCTACTTGAGGAACACATCAACTGTATCTCAAGAGGAAACCAATGCAACTTACATACACCCAACTCTAATGAATATTGATGTATATTTCCATCCAAACTTTAGAAGACTATGTCTTCTTCAGGTACACATCAACTGTACCTCAAGTACAGATCAATGCAACTTACATACAGCCCACTTTGATGACTATTGATGTGTATTACCATCATCACTTTCGACAGGCTTTGTCTACCTGAGGTACACATCAACTCTACCTCAAGTGCAGACCAATATAATCCACATACACCTCACTTTGATGAATATTGATGTGTTACCATCAAAACTTTTGAAAGCTTTGTTCACATGAAATGCAAATCAACTGTACCTCTAGTACAGACCTACTCATTCTACATTCACCCAACTCTGATGAATAGTGATGTGTATTACCATCCAAACTTTCGACATGCTTTGTCTACTTGAGGTACACATCTAATATACCTCAAGTACAGACCGATGCAATTTATCTACAGCCACATCTGATAAATATTGATGTGTATTTCCATCAAAACTTTCGACAGGCTTTGTGTACCTGAGGTACACATCAACTTATCTCAAGTTCAGACCAATGTAACTTACATACACCCAACTCTGATGAGTATTGATGTGTATTCCCATCAAAACTTTTAACAGACTTAGTCTACTTCAGGTACGCATCAACTGTACCTCAAGTACAGACCAATACAACTTATATACACCCAACTTTGATGAATATTGATGTGTATAACCATCAAAACATTCAACAAGCTTTGTCTACTTGAGGTACGCATCAACTGTACCTTAACTACAGACCAATGCAACTTACATACACCCAACTCTGATGAGTATTGATGTGTATTCCCATCAAAACTTTCAACAGGCTAAGTCTATTTCAGGTTTGCATCAACTGTACCTCAGGTACAGACCAATGCAACTTACATACACCCAACTCTGATGAAAATTGATGTGTGTTACCATCAAAACTTTCAACAGGCTTAGTGAACTTCATGTACGAATCACCTGTACCTCAAGTACAGACCAATGCAGCTTACATACACCCAACTCTGATGAAAATTGATGTGTGTTACCATCAAAACTTTCGACAGACTTTGTATACCTGAGGTACACATCAACTGTACCTAAAATACAGACCAATTCAATCTACATACATCTGACTTTGAGGAATATTGATGTGTAATACCATCAAAACTTTCGAAAGCTTTGTCACTTTGAAGTTCAAATCAACTGTATCTCAAGTACAGACCAATGCAACTTACATACACCTCACTTTGATGAACATTGATGTGTATTGCCATCAAAACATTCAACAGGCTTTGTCTACTTGAGGTACGCATCAACTGTACCTGAAGTACAGACCAATGCAACTTACATACACCCAACTCTGATGAGTATTGATGTGTATTACCATCAAAACTTTCAACAGGCTAAGTCTACTTCAGGTACGCATCAACTGTACCTCAGGTACAGACCAATGCAACTTACATACACCAAAATCGGATGAATACTGATGTGTATTACCATTAAAACTTTCGACAGGCTTTGTCTACCTGAGGTACAAAACAGACCAATATAACTTACATACACCTCACTTTGATGATTATTGATGTGTATTACCATCAAAACTTTCGACAGGCTTTGTACCTCAAGTACAAACGAATGCAACTTACATACACCCAACTGTGATGAGTATTGGTGTGTAATTCCATCAAAACAATCAACAGGTTTAGTCTACTTCAGGTACATATCAACTGTACCTCAAGTACAGACCAATGCAACTTACATACACCCAACTCAGATGAATATTGATGTGTATTACCATCAAAACTTTCGACATGCTTTGTCTACTTCAGGTACTCATCAACTGTACCTCAAGTACAGACCAATGCAACTTACATACACCTCACTTTGATGACTATTCATATGTATTACCATCAAAACTTTCGACAGTCTTTGTTTACCTGAGGTACAAATCAACTGTACCTCTTAAACAGACCAATATAACTTACATACACCTCACGTTGATGACTATTGATGTGTATTGCCATCAAAACTTTCGACAGGCTTTGTCTACTGAGGTACACATCAACTGTACCTAAAGTACAGACCAATGCAACTTACATACATCTACCTCTGATGAATATTGATGTGTATTATCATCAACACTTTTGACAGGCTTTGTCTACTAGAGATACAAATCAACTGTATCTCAAATACAGACAAATGCAACTTACAAACACCTAACTCTGATGACTATTGATGTGTAATTCCATCAAAACTTTCAACAGGCTTAGTCTACTTCAGGTACGCATCAACTGTACCTCAAGTACAGACCAATGCAACTTACATACACCCAACTCCGATGAATATTGATGTGTATTACCATCAAAACTTTCGACAGGCTTTGTTCACTTGAGGTACGCACCAACTGTACCTCAAATACAGACCAATATAACTTACATACGCGTCACTTTGATGACTATTGATGTGTATTACCATCAAAACTTTCGACAGACTTTTGTCTACCTGAGGTACGCATCAACTGTACCGCAAACAGACCAATGCAACTGACATTCACCTCACTTTAATGACTATTGATATGCATTACCATTAAAACTTTCGACGGTCTTCGTCTACCTGAGGCACACATCAACTGTACCTCTTAAACAGACCAATATAACACATACACCTCACTTTGATGAACATTGATGTGTATTGCCATCAAAACATTCAACAGGCTTTGTCTACTTGAGGTACGCATCAACTGTACCTGACGTACAGACCAATGCAACTTACATACACCCAACTCTGATGAGTATTGATGTGTTTTACCATCAAAACTTTCAACAGGCTAAGTCTACTTCAGGTACGCATCAACTGTACCTCAGGTACAGACCAATGCAACTTACATACACCAAAATCGGATGAATACTAATGTGTATTACCATTAAAACTTTCGACAGGCTTTGTCCACCTGAGGTACAAATCAACTGCATCTCTTAAACAGACCAATATAACTTACATACACCTCACTTTGATGATTATTGATGTGTATTACCATCAAAACTTTCGACAGGCTTTCTACCTCAAGTACAAACGAATGCAACTTACATACACCCAACTGTGATGAGTATTGGTGTGTAATTCCATCAAAACATTGAACAGGTTTAGTGTACTTCAGGTACATATCAACTGTACCTCAAGTACAGACCAATGCAACTTACATACACCCAACTCAGATGAATATTGATGTGTATTACCATCAAAACTTTCGACAAGCTTTGTCTACTTCAGGTACGCATCAACTGTACCTCAAGTACAGACCAATGCAACTTACATACACCTCACTTTGATGACTTTTCATATGTATTACCATCAAAACTTTCGACAGTCTTTGTTTACCTGAGGTACAAATCAACTGTACCTCTTAAACAGACCAATATAACTTACATACACCTCACGTTGATGATTATTGATGTGTATTGCCATCAAAACTTTCGACAGGCTTTGTCTACTGGAGGTACACATCAACTGTACCTAAAGTACAGACCAATGCAACTTACATACATCTACCTCTGATGAATATTGATGTATTATCATCAACACTTTTGACAGGCTTTGTCTACCTGAGATACAAATCAAGTGTATCTCGAATACAGACAAATGCAACTTACAAACACCTAACTCTGATTACTTTTGATGAGTAATTCCATCAAAACTTTCAACAGGCTTAGTCTACTTCAGGTACCCATCGACTGTACCTCAAGTACAGACCAATGCAACTTACATACACCCAACTCGGATGAATATTGATGTGTATTACCATCAAAACTTTCGACAGGCTTTGTTCACTTCAGGTACGCACCAACTGTACCTCAAATACAGACCAATATAACCTACATACGCGTCACTTTGATGACTATTGATGTGTATTACCATCAACACTTTCGACAGACAGTCTTTGTCTACCTGAGGTACGCATCAACTGTACCGCAAATACAGACCAATGCAACTGACATTCACCTCACTTTAATGACTATTGATATGCATTACCATTAAAACATTCGACGGTCTTCGTCTACCTGAGGCACATATCAACTGTACCTCTTAAACAGACCAATATAACTTACATACATTTCACTTTGATGACCATTGATGTGTATTACCATCAAAACTTCAGACATGCTTTGTCTACCTGAGGTACACATCAACTGTACCTCTTATAAAGACCGATATAACCTACATACAACTCACTTTGATGAATATCGATGTGTATTACCATAGAAACCTTCGAAAGCTTTGTTTACTTGAAGTGCAAATCAACTGAACCTGAGGTACAGACTTATGAAATCTACACACACCCAAATCTGATGAATATTGATGTATTGTGAATTACCGTCAAATTTTCGTCAAGGTTTGTCTACTTGAAGGACACATAAACTGTACCTCAAGTGCAGACCAATGCAACTTACATACACCAAACTCTGATAAATATTAATGTTTATTTCTATCCAAACTTTAGAAGGCTCTGTCTACTTCAGGAATACATCAACTGTACCTCAAGTACAGACCAATGCAACTTATATACACCTAACTCTAGTGAATATTGATGTGTATTTTCATCAACACTTTTTACAGGCTTTGACTACCTGAGGTACAAATCAACTGTATCTTAAGTACAGACAAATGCAGCTTACACACAATCAACTCTGATGAGTATTGATGTGTATTACCATCAAAACTTTCGACAGGCTTTGTCTACTTCAGGTACGCGTCAACTGTACCTCAAGTACAGATCAATGCAGCTTACATACACCCAACTCTGATAAATATTGATGTGTATTTCCATCAAAACTTTCAACAGGCTTAGTCTACTTCAGGTACGCATCAACTGAACCTCAAATACAGATCAACGCAACTTACATAACACTTAACTCAGATGAATATTGATGTGTATTACCATCAAAACTTTCGACAAGCTTTGTCTACTTCAGGTACGCATCAACTGTACCTCAAGTACAGGACAATTCAACTTATACTGTAGTATACACCTAACTTTGATGAATATTGATGTGTATATTCATCAACACTTTCGACAGGCTTTGTTTACCGAGGTACAAATCAACTGTATCTCAAGTACAGACAAATGCAACTTACATACACCCAACTCTGATGAGTATTGAAGTGTAATTCCATAAACACTTTCATTAGGCTTAGTCTACTTTAGGTAAGCATCAACTGTACCTCAAGTACAGACCAATGCAACTTACATACACCCAACTCAGATGAACATTGATGTGTATTACCATTAAAACTTTCTAAAGGCCTTTTGTACCTGAGGTTCGCATCAACTGTACCTCAAGTACAGACAAATGCAACTTGCATACACCCAACTCTGATGACTATTGATGTGTAATTCCATCAAAACTTTCAACAGGTTTAGTCTACCTCAGGTACACATCAACTGTACCTCAAGTACAGACCACGCAACTTACATACACCCAACTCAGATGAATATTGATGTGTATCACCATCAAAACTTTCAACAGGCTTTGTTTACTTCTGGTACGCATCAACTGAACCTCTAGTACAGACCAATGCAACTTACTTACACCTCACTTTGATGAATATTGATGTGTATTACCATGAAAACTTTCGAGAGGCTTTGTCTACTTCAGGTACGCATCAACTGTACCTCAAGTACAGACCAATGCAACTTACATACACCCAACTCAGATGAATATTGATGTGTATTACCATCAAAACTTTCGACAGGCTTTTTCTACTTCAGGTACAAATCAACTGTATCTCAAGAACAGACAAATGCAACTTACATACACCCAACTCTTATTAGTATTGATGTGTAATTCCGTCAAAACTTTCAACAGGTTTAGTCTGCCTCAGGTATGCATCAACTGTACCTCAAGTACAGACCAACGCAACTTACTTACACCTCACTTTGATAACTATTGATATGTATTTAAATCAAAACTTTCGACAGTCTTTGTCTACCTGAGGAACACATCAACTGCACCTCTTAAACAGACCAATATAACTTACATACACCTAACTTTGATGACTTTTGATGTGTATTATCATCAAAATTTTCGACAGGCTTTGTCTACTTGAGGTACACATCAACTGTACCTTAAGTACAGACAAATGCAGCTTACATAAACCATACTCTGATAAATACTAATGTATATTTTTATCCAAACTTTGGAAGGCTCTGTCTACTTCAGGTACTGATCAACTGTACCTCAAGTACAGACCAATGCAACTTATAGTATAGTAGACACCTAACTCTGATGAATATTGATGCGTATTTTCATCAACACTTTCGACAGGCTTTGTTTACCTGAGGTACAAATCAAATGTATCTCAAGTGCAGACAAATGCAACTTACATACACCCAACTCAGATGAATATTGATGTGTATTACCATCAAAACTTTCGACAGGCTTTGTCTACTTCAGGTACGCATGAACTGTACCTCAAGTACAGACCAATTCAACTTATACTATAGTATACACCTAACTCTGATGAATATTGATGTGTATTTTCATCAAAACTTTCGACAGGCTTTGTCTACTGGAGGTAATCATCAACTGTACCTCAAGGACAGACCTTTGCAACTTACATACACCCAACTCAAATGAATATTGATGTGTATTACCATCATAACTTTCGACAAGTTTTGTCTACTTCAGGTACGCATCAACTGTACCTCAAGTACAGGACAATGCAACTTACATATACCTCACTTTGATGACTATTGATATGTATTACCATCAAAACTTTCGACAGGCTTTGTCTATTTCAGGTACGCATCAACTGGACCTCAAGGACAGATCAATGCAGCTTACTTACACCCAACTCTGATAAATATTGATGTGTATTTCCATCAAAACTTTCGACAGGACTTGTCTACCTGAGGTACACATCAACTGTTCCTCTTAAACAGACCAATATAACTTACATACACCTCACTTTGATGACTATTGATGTGTATTAATATCAAAACTTTCGACCGGCTTTGTCTACTGGAGGTACACATCAACTGTTCCTCAAGTACAGACCAATGCAACTTACATACACCCAACTCTGATAAATACTAAATGTATATTTCTATCCAAACTATAGAAGGCTCTGTCTACTTCAGGTACTCATCAACTGTACCTCAAGGTACAGACCAATGCAACTTATACTATAGTATACATCTAACTCTGATGAGTATTGATGTGTAATTCCATCAACACTTTCATCAGGCTTAGTCTACTTTAGGTAAGGATCAACTGTACCTCAAGTACAGACCAATGCAACTTACATACACCCAACTCTGATAAATATTGATGTGTATTACCATCAAAACTTTCGACAGGCCTTGTCTACCTTAGGTACACATCAACTGTACCTCAAGTACTGATCAATGCAGCTTACTTACACCCAACTCTGATAAATATTGATGTGTATTTCCATCAAAACTTTCGACAGGCCTTGTCTACCTTAGGTACACATCAACTGTACCTCTTAAACAGACCAATATATCTTAAATACACCTTACTTTGATGACTATTGATGTGACTATTACCATCAAAACTTTCGACCAGCTTTGTCTACTGGGGTACACATCAGTTGTACCTCAAGTACAGACCAATGCAACTTACATACACCCAACTCTGATAAATTTTAATGTATATTTCTATCGAAACTATAGAAGGCTCTGTCTACTTCAGGTACAAATCAACTGTACCTCAGGTACAGACCAATGCAACTTATACTATAGTATACATCTAACTCTGATGAGTATTGATGTATAATTCCATCAAAACTTTCATCAGGCTTAGTCTACTTTAGGTAATGATCAACTGTACCTCAAGTACAGACCTATGCAACTTATAGTATAGTAGACACCTAAGTCTGATGAATATTGATGTGTATTTTCATCAACCCTTTCGACAGGCTTTGTTTACCTGAGGTACAAATCAACTGTATCTCAAGTACAGACCAATGCAACTTACATACACCCAACTCAGATGAATATTGATGTGTATTACCATCAAAACTTTCGACAGGCTTTGTCTACTTCAGGTACGCATCAACTGTACCTCAAGTACAGACCAATGCAATTTGCATATATCACCCAACTCTGATGAATATTGATGTGTATTGCCAAATTTTCGACAGGCTTTGTCTACTTCAGGTACGCATCAACTGTACCTCAAGTACAGACCAATGCAACTTACTTACACACATCTCTGATGAATATTGATGTGTATTTCCATCAAAACTTTCGACTGGCTTTGTCTACTTGATGTACACATCAACTGTACCTCAAGTACAGACCAATGCAACTTACATACACCCAACTCTGATATATACTAATGTATATTTCTAGCCACACTATAGAAGGCTCTGTCTACTTCAGGTACACATCAACTGTACCTCAAGTACAGACCAATGCAACTTTTGCTATAGTATACACCTAACTCTGATGAATATTGATGTGTATTTTCATCAACACTTTCGACAGACCTTGTTTACCTGAGGTACAAATCAAATGTACCTCAAGTACAGACCAATGCAACTTACATACACCCAACTCAGATGAATATTGATGTGTATTACCATCAAAACTTTCGACAGCTTTTGTCAACTTTAGGTACGCATCAACTGTACCTCAAGTACAGATCAATGCAACTTACATACACCCAACTCTGATGACTATTGATGTGTAATTCCATCAAAAGTTTCAACAGGTTTAGTCTACCTGAGGTACGCATCAACTGTACCTCAAGTACAGACCAACGCAACTTACATACACCCAACTCAGATGAATATTGATGTGGATTACCATCAAAACTTTCGACAGGTTTTGTCTACTTCAGGTACGCATCAACTGTACCTCTAGTACACAGCAATGCAACTTACATACATTTCCTCAGATGACTATTGATATGTATTACCATCAAAACTTTCGACAGTCTTTGTCTACCTGAGGTACACATCAACTGTACCTCTTAAACAGACCAATATAACTTATATACACCTAACGTTAATGACTATAGATGTGTATTACCATCAAAACTTTCGACAGGCTTTGTCTACTTCAGGTACACATCAACTGTACCTCAAGTACAGACCAATGCAACTTATACTATATTATACACCTAACTCTGATGAATATTGATGTGTATATTCATCAAAACTTTCGAAGGCTTTGTTTAACTGAGGTACAAATCAACTGTATCTCAAGTACAGACAAATGCAACTTACATAGTAACCCAACTCTGATGAGTATTGATGTGTAATTCCATCAACACTTTCATCAGGCTTAGTCTACTTTAGGTAAGCATCAACTGTACCTCAAGTACAGACCAATGCAACTTACATACACCCAACTCAGATGAATATTGATGTGTATTACCATCAAAACTTTCGACAGGCTTTGTCTACTTCAGGTACGCATCAACTGTACCTCAAGTACAGATCAATGCAGCTTACATACGCCCAACTCTGATCAATATTGATGTGTATTTCCATCAAAACTTTCGACAGGCTTTGTCTACTGAGGTACACATCATTTGTACCTCAAGTACAGACCAATGCAACTTAGATACACCCAACTCTGATGACTATTGATGTATATTTCCATCAAAACTTTGGAAGGCTTAGTCTACTTCAGGTACTGATCAACTGTACCTCAAGTACAGACCAATGCAACTTATAGTATAGTATACACCTAACTCAGATGAATATTGATGTGTATTTTCATCAACACTTTCGACAGGCTTTGTTTAACTGAGGTACAAATCAACTTGTATCTCAAGTACAGACAAATGCAACTTACATACACCCAACTCTGATTAATATTGATGTATATTTCCATCAAAACTTTCGACAGGCTTTGTCTACTTTTGGTACACATTAACTGTACCTCAAGTAGAGACCAATGCAACTTATACTATAGTATACACCTAACTCTGATGAATATTGATGTGTATATTCATCAACACTTTCGACAGGCTTTGTTTATCTGAGGTACAAGTCAACTGTATCTCAAGTACAGACCAATGCAACTTACATACACCCAACTCAGTTGAATATTGATGTGTATTACCATCAAAACTTTCGACAGGCTTTGTCTACTTCAGGTATGCATCAACTGTACCTCAAGTACAGATCAATGCAGCTTACATACACCCAACTCTGATAAATATTGATGTGTATTTCCATCAAAACTTTCGACTGGCCTTGTCTACCTTAGGTACACATCATCTGTACCTCTTGAACAGACCAATATAACTTACATACACCTCACTTTGATGACTATTGATGTGTATTACCATCAAAACTTTCGACAGGCTTTGTCTACTGGAGGTACACATCAACTGTACCTCAAGTACAGACCAATGCAACGTACATACACCCAACTCTGATGACTATTGATGTGTAATTTCATCAAAACTTTCAAAGGTTTAGTCTACCTCAGGTACGCATCAACTGTACCTCAAGTACAGACCAACGCAACTTACATACACTAAACTCAGATGAATATTGATGTGTATTACCATCAAAACTTTCGACAGGCTTTGTCTACTGAGGTACACATCAACTGTACCTCAAGTACAGACCAATGCAACTTATACTATAGTATACACCTAACTCTGATGAATATCGATGTGTATATTCATCAACACTTTCGACAGGCTTTGTCTACTGGAGGCACCAATCAACTGTACCTCAAGTACAGATGAATGCAACTTACAAACACCCAACTCTGATGACTATTGATGTGTAATTTCATCAAAACTTTCAACAGGTTTAGTCTACCTCAGGTACCCATCAACTGTACCTCAAGTACAGACCAACGCAACTTACATACACCAAACTCAGATGAATATTGATGTGTATTTCCATCAAAACTTTCGACAGGCTTTGTACTGAGGTAAACATCAACTGTACCTCAAGTACAGACCAATGCAACTTACATACACCCAACTCTGATATATATTAATGTATATTCCATCCAAACTTAAGAAGGCTTACTTTCCTTTTGTACACATCAACTGTACCTCAAGTACAGACCAATGCAACTTATACTATACTATACACCGAATTCTGATGAATATTGATGTGTATTACATCAACACTTTCGACAGGCTTTGTTTATCTGAGGTACAAGTCAACTGTATCTCAAGTACAGACCAATGCAACTTACATACACCCAACTCAGATGAATATTGATGTGTATTACCATCAAAACTTTCGACAGGCTTTGTCTACTTCAGGTACAAATCAACTGTACCTCAAGTACAGATCAATGCAGCTTACATACACCCAACTCTGATAAATATTGATGTGTATTTCCATCAAAACTTTCGACTGGCCTTGTTTACCTTAGGTACACATCATCTGTACCTCAAGAACAGACCAATATAACTTACATACATCTCACTCAGATGAATATTGATGTGTATTACCATCAAAACTTTCGACAGGCTTTGTCTACTGGAGGTACACATCAACTGTACCTCAAGTACAGACCAATGCAACGAACATACACCCAACTCTGATGACTATTGATGTGTAATTTCATCAAAACTTTCAAAGGTTTAGTCTACCTCAGGTACGCATCAACTGTACCTCAAGTACAGACCAACGCAACTTACATACACCAAACTCAGATGAATATTGATGTGTATTACCATCAAAACTTTCGACAGGCTTTGTCTACTGGAGGTACACATCAACTGTACCTCAAGTACAGACCAATGCAACTTATACTATAGTATACACCTAACTCTGATGAATATTGA
>JAASAO010003923.1:0-15496 GCA_017311375.1 Mytilus coruscus | reverse complement strand
ATCAGATTGTTTTGAATAGCCACCAACTTATGATAATTTGATGCAATACATTAATTTCGAAAATAATGATTAATCATTAAACCATCTTCATTAGTGATTAAAATAAAGATTTAAAATGAAAATAGTTAATGATATATAGTCAAAAGAGCAATTGACCAATGATGTTGGCTGCCATTAATGCCAGTTTTTTCTTTCTATATATTTTGAAAAAGTTTTATTTTTAAATAAGCAAACTTTATTAAAAGTTTATATTTGGTTTGATATTTTTGAACTGTCTTTTTTGGCTCACTGTTGAATATATGTAAATTTTATTTGAGTTTATCAGCATCTGTCTATAAATAATTTTGTTTTTGTTTCAGATACTATGAAGAAGATGTTTACAGCAAAGACCCGAAAATGGAGCCATTGACCAAGACCAAGACAAGAAAATTAAAGGAAAGTATATTTATTTTAATCTTATAAATATGATCTAATTATAATGTTAGTTTTTATTACAGTAGCAGGCCTTACCAAGTTTCAGTCACAGAACATGAAGATTGTTTCATTGAAGATTGAAATGAGTAGCATGTAAGTATTTGGTTATACAATTGTACTTAAAACTATGTTAATATTTGTTAGGTCATTAAAATCAGTTTTCCTGAAATTTACATATTTATCTGCATTTTTCTATAAGTTATTGGGAAAATATGACCTGATTTAAATTGTTTAAAATTCATTTGAATTTTAATCATTTCTGTTCAAATGTATACATCAGATTGTTTTGAATAGTCACCAACTTATGATAATTTAATGCACACATTAATTTCGAAAATAAATATTATATCATTAAACCATCTTCATTACTGATTAAAATAAAGATTTAAAATGAAAATAGTTAATGATATATAGTCAAAACAGCAATTGACCAATGATGTTGGCTGCCATTAATGCCAGTTTTTCTTTTCTCTATATATTTTGAAAAAGTTTTATTTTTAAATAAGCAAACTTTATTAAAAGTTTTATATTTGGTTTGATATTTTGAACTGTCTTTTTTTGGCTCACTGTTGAATATATGTAAATTTTATTTGAGTTTATCAGCATCTGTCTATAAATAATTTTGTTTTTGTTTCAGATACTATGAAGAAGATGTTTACAGCAAAGACCCCGAAAATGGAGCCATTGACCAAGACCAAAAGAAGAAAATTAAAGGCAAGTATATTTAATTTTAGTCTAATTATAATTTTAGTTTTTTATTACAGTAGCAGGCCTTACCAAGTTTCAGTCACAGAACATGAAGATTGTTTCATTGAAGATTGGAAATGAGTAGCATGTAAGTATTTGGTTATGTAATTGTACTTAAAACTATGTTAATATTTGTTAGGTCATTAAAATCAGTTTTTCCTGAAATTTACACAAGGCATTTATCTGCATTTTCTATAAGTAATTGGGAAAATATGACCTGATTTAGATTGTTTGAAATTCAGTTGAATTTTAATCATTTCTGTTCAGATGTATACATCAGATTGTTTTGAATAGCCACCAACTTATGATAATTTGATGCACACATTAATTTCGAAAATAATGATTAATCATTAAACCATCTTCATTAGTGATTAAAATAAAGATTTAAAATGAAAATAGTTAATGATATATAGTCAAAAGAGCAATTGACCAATGATGTTGGCTGCCATTAATGCCAGTTTTTCTTTCTATATATTTTGAAAAAGTTTTATTTTTAAATAAGCAAACTTTATTAAAAGTTTTATATTTGGTTTGATATTTTGAACTGTTTTTTTTTTGGCTCACTGTTGAATATATGTAAATTTTATTTGAGTTTATCAGCATCTGTCTATAAATAATTTTGTTTTGTTTCAGATACTATGAAGAAGATGTTTACAGCAAAGACCCCGAAAATGGAGCCATTGACCAAGACCAAGACAAGAAAATTAAGGAAAGTATATTTCATTTTAATCTTATAAATATGATCTAATTATAATGTTAGTTTTATTACAGTAGCAGGCCTTACCAAGTTTCAGTCACAGAACATGAAGATTGTTTCATTGAAGATTGGAAATGAGTAGCATGTAAGTATTTGGTTATACAATTGTACTTAAAACTATGTTAATATTTGTTAGGTCATTAAAATCAGTTTTCCTGAAATTTACATATTTATCTGCATTTTCTATAAGTTATTGGGAAAATATGACCTGATTTAAATTGTTTAAAATTCATTTGAATTTTAATCATTTCTGTTCAAGTGTATACATCAGATTGTTTTGAATAGTCACCAACTTGTGATAATTTAATGCACACATTAATTTCGAAAATAAATATTATATCATTAAACCGTCTTCATTACTGATTAAAATAAAGATTTAAAATGAAAATAGTTAATGATATATAGTCAAAAAGAGCAATTGACCAATGATGTTGGCTGCCATTAATGCCAGTTTTTTCTTTCTATATATTTTGAAAAAAGTTTTATTTTTTAAATAAGCAAACTTTATTAAAAGTTTTATATTTGGTTTGATATTTTTGAACTGTCTTTTTTTTGGCTCACTGTTGAATATATGTAAATTTTATTTGAGTTTATCAGCATCTGTCTATAAATAATTTTGTTTTTGTTTCAGATACTATGAAGAAGATGTTTACAGCAAAGACCCCGAAAATGGAGCCATTGACCAAGACCAAAAGAAGAAAATTAAAGGCAAGTATATTTAATTTTAGTCTAATTATAATTTTAGTTTTTTATTACAGTAGCAGGCCTTACCAAGTTTCAGTCACAGAACATGAAGATTGTTTCATTGAAGATTGGAAATGAGTAGCATGTAAGTATTTGGTTATGTAATTGTACTTAAAACTATGTTAATATTTGTTAGGTCATTAAAATCAGTTTTTCCCTGGAAATTTACACAAGGCATTTATCTGCATTTTTCTATAAGTAATTGGGAAAATATGACCTGATTTAGATTGTTTGAAATTCAGTTGAATTTTAATCATTTCTGTTCAAATGTATACATCAGATTGTTTTGAATAGCCACCAACTTATGATAATTTGATGCACACATTAATTTCGAAAATAATGATTAATCATTAAACCATCTTCATTAGTGATTAAAATAAAGATTTAAAATGAAAATAGTTAATGATATATAGTCAAAAAGAGCAATTGACCAATGATGTTGGCTGCCATTAATGCCAGTTTTTTCTTTCTATATATTTTGAAAAAAGTTTTATTTTTTAAATAAGCAAACTTTATTAAAAGTTTTATATTTGGTTTGATATTTTTGAACTGTCTTTTTTTTGGCTCACTGTTGAATATATGTAAATTTTATTTGAGTTTATCAGCATCTGTCTATAAATAATTTTGTTTTTGTTTCAGATACTATGAAGAAGATGTTTACAGCAAAGACCCCGAAAATGGAGCCATTGACCAAGACCAAGACAAGAAAATTAAGGAAAGTATATTTCATTTTAATCTTATAAATATGATCTAATTATAATGTTAGTTTTATTACAGTAGCAGACCTTACCAAGTTTCAGTCACAGAACATGAAGATTGTTTCATTGAAGATTGGAAATGAGTAGCATGTAAGTATTTGGTTATACAATTGTACTTAAAACTATGTTAATATTTGTTAGGTCATTAAAATCAGTTTTTCCCTGGAAATTTACATATTTATCTGCATTTTTCTATAAGTTATTGGGAAAATATGACCTGATTTAAATTGTTTAAAATTCATTTGAATTTTAATCATTTCTGTTCAAGTGTATACATCAGATTGTTTTGAATAGTCACCAACTTGTGATAATTTAATGCACACATTAATTTCGAAAATAAATATTATATCATTAAACCGTCTTCATTACTGATTAAAATAAAGATTTAAAATGAAAATAGTTAATGATATATAGTCAAAAGAGCAATTGACCAATGATGTTGGCTGCTATTAATGCCAGATTTTTCTTTCTATATATTTTGAAAAAGTTTTATTTTTAAATAAGCAAACTTTATTAAAAGTTTTATATTTGGTTTGATATTTTGAACTGTCTTTTTTTGGCTCACTGTTGAATATATGTAAATTTTATTTGAGTTTATCAACATCTGTCTATAAATAATTTTGTTTTTGTTTCAGAGACTATGAAGAAGATGTTTACAGCAAAGACCCCGAAAATGGAGCCATTGACCAAGACCAAAAGAAGAAAATTAAAGGCAAGTATATTTAATTTTAGTCTAATTATAATTTTAGTTTTTTATTACAGTAGCAGGCCTTACCAAGTTTCAGTCACAGAACATGAAGATTGTTTCATTGAAGATTGGAAATGAGTAGCATGTAAGTATTTGGTTATGTAATTGTACTTAAAACTATGTTAATATTTGTTAGGTCATTAAAATCAGTTTTTCCCTGGAAATTTACACAAGGCATTTATCTGCATTTTTCTATAAGTAATTGGGAAAATATGACCTGATTTAGATTGTTTGAAATTCAGTTGAATTTTAATCATTTCTGTTCAAATGTATACATCAGATTGTTTTGAATAGCCACCAACTTATGATAATTTGATGCACACATTAATTTCGAAAATAATGATTAATCATTAAACCATCTTCATTAGTGATTAAAATAAAGATTTAAAATGAAAATAGTTAATGATATATAGTCAAAAGAGCAATTGACCAATGATGTTGGCTGCCATTAATGCCAGTTTTTCTTTCTATATATTTGAAAAAGTTTTATTTTTTTAAATAAACAAACTTTATTAAAAGTTTTATATTTGGTTTGATATTTTGAACTGTCTTTTTTTTGGCTCACTGTTGAATATATGTAAATTTTATTTGAGTTTATCAGCATCTGTCTATAAATAATTTTGTTTTTGTTTCAGAGACTATGAAGAAGATGTTTACAGCAAAGACCCGAAAATGGAGCCATTGACCAAGACCAAGACAAGAAAATTAAGGAAAGTATATTTCATTTTAATCTTATAAATATGATCTAATTATAATGTTAGTTTTTATTACAGTAGCAGGCCTTACCAAGTTTCAGTCACAGAACATGAAGATTGTTTCATTGAAGATTGGAAATGAGTAGCATGTAAGTATTTGGTTATACAATTGTACTTAAAACTATGTTAATATTTGTTAGGTCATTAAAATCAGTTTTTCCTGAAATTTACATATTTATCTGCATTTTCTATAAGTTATTGGGAAAATATGACCTGATTTAAATTGTTTAAAATTCATTTGAATTTTAATCATTTCTGTTCAAGTGTATACATCAGATTGTTTTGAATAGTCACCAACTTGTGATAATTTAATGCACACATTAATTTCGAAAATAAATATTATATCATTAAACCGTCTTCATTACTGATTAAAATAAAGATTTAAAATGAAAATAGTTAATGATATATAGTCAAAAGAGCAATTGACCAATGATGTTGGCTGCATTAATGCCAGATTTTTCTTTCTATATATTTTGAAAAAGTTTTATTTTTAAATAAGCAAACTTTATTAAAAGTTTTATATTTGGTTTGATATTTTGAACTGTCTTTTTTGGCTCACTGTTGAATATATGTAAATTTTATTTGAGTTTATCAGCATCTGTCTATAAATAATTTTGTTTTTGTTTCAGATACTATGAAGAAGATGTTTACAGCAAAGACCCCGAAAATGGAGCCATTGACCAAGACCAAAAGAAGAAAATTAAAGGCAAGTATATTTAATTTTAGTCTAATTATAATTTTAGTTTTTTATTACAGTAGCAGGCCTTACCAAGTTTCAGTCACAGAACATGAAGATTGTTTCATTGAAGATTGGAAATGAGTAGCATGTAAGTATTTGGTTATGTAATTGTACTTAAAACTATGTTAATATTTGTTAGGTCATTAAAATCAGTTTTTCCCTGGAAATTTACACAAGGCATTTATCTGCATTTTTCTATAAGTAATTGGGAAAATATGACCTGATTTAGATTGTTTGAAATTCAGTTGAATTTTAATCATTTCTGTTCAAATGTATACATTAGATTGTTTTGAATAGCCACCAACTTATGATAATTTGATGCACACATTAATTTCGAAAATAATGATTAATCATTAAACCATCTTCATTAGTGATTAAAATAAAGATTTAAAATGAAAATAGTTAATGATATATAGTCAAAAAGAGCAATTGACCAATGATGTTGGCTGCCATTAATGCCAGTTTTTCTTTCTATATATTTTGAAAAAGTTTTATTTTTAAATAAACAAACTTTATTAAAAGTTTTATATTTGGTTTGATATTTTGAACTGTCTTTTTTTGGCTCACTGTTGAATATATGTAAATTTTATTTGAGTTTATCAGCATCTGTCTATAAATAATTTTGTTTTTGTTTCAGAGACTATGAAGAAGATGTTTACAGCAAAGACCCGAAAATGGAGCCATTGACCAAGACCAAGACAAGAAAATTAAGGAAAGTATATTTCATTTTAATCTTATAAATATGATCTAATTATAATGTTAGTTTTTATTACAGTAGCAGGCCTTACCAAGTTTCAGTCACAGAACATGAAGATTGTTTCATTGAAGATTGGAAATGAGTAGCATGTAAGTATTTGGTTATACAATTGTACTTAAAACTATGTTAATATTTGTTAGGTCATTAAAATCAGTTTTTCCCTGGAAATTTACATATTTATCTGCATTTTCTATAAGTTATTGGAAAATATGACCTAATTTAAATTGTTTAAAATTCATTTGAATTTTAATCATTTCTGTTCAAGTGTATACATCAGATTGTTTTGAATAGTCACCAACTTGTGATAATTTAATGAACACATTAATTTCGAAAATAAATATTATATCATTAAACCGTCTTCATTACTGATTAAAATAAAGATTTAAAATGAAAATAGTTAATGATATATAGTCAAAAGAGCAATTGACCAATGATCTTGGCTGCTATTAATGCCAGATTTTTCTTTCTATATATTTTGAAAAAGTTTTATTTTTTAAATAAGCAAACTTTATTAAAAGTTTTATATTTGGTTTGATATTTTGAACTGTCTTTTTTTGGCTCACTGTTGAATATATGTAAATTTTATTTGAGTTGATCAGCATCTGTCTATAAATAATTTTGTTTTTGTTTCAGAGACTATGAAGAAGATGTTTACAGCAAAGACCCCGAAAATGGAGCCATTGACCAAGACCAAAAGAAGAAAATTAAAGGCAAGTATATTTAATTTTAGTCTAATTATAATTTTAGTTTTTATTACAGTAGCAGGCCTTACCAAGTTTCAGTCACAGAACATGAAGATTGTTTCATTGAAGATTGGAAATGAGTAGCATGTAAGTATTTGGTTATGTAATTGTACTTTAAAACTATGTTAATATTTGTTAGGTCATAAAAATCAGTTTTTCCCTGGAAATTTACACAAGGCATTTATCTGCATTTTTCTATAAGTAATTGAGAAAATATGACCTGATTTAGATTGTTTGAAATTCATTTGAATTTTAATCATTTCTGTTCAAATGTATACATCAGATTGTTTTGAATAGCCACCAACTTATGATAATTTGATGCACACATTAATTTCGAAAATAATGATTAATCATTAAACGATCTTCATTAGTGATTAAAATAAAGATTTAAAATGAAAATAGTTAATGATATATAGTCAAAAAGAGCAATTGACCAATGATGTTGGCTGCCATTAATGCCAGTTTTTCTTTCTATATATTTTGAAAAAGTTTTATTTTTAAATAAGCAAACTTTATTAAAAGTTTTATATTTGGTTTGATATTTTGAACTGTCTTTTTTTTGGCTCACTGTTGAATATATGTAAATTTTATTTGAGTTTATCAGCATCTGTCTATAAATAATTTTGTTTTTGTTTCAGATACTATGAAGAAGATGTTTACAGCAAAGACCCCGAAAATGGAGCCATTGACCAAGACCAAGACAAGAAAATTAAGGAAAGTATATTTCATTTTAATCTTATAAATATGATCTAATTATAATGTTAGTTTTATTACAGTAGCAGGCCTTACCAAGTTTCAGTCACAGAACATGAAGATTGTTTCATTGAAGATTGGAAATGAGTAGCATGTAAGTATTTGGTTATACAATTGTACTTAAAACTATGTTAATATTTGTTAGGTCATTAAAATCAGTTTTTCCCTGGAAATTTACATATTTATCTTCATTTTTCTATAAGTAATTGGGAAAATATGACCTGATTTAAATTGTTTAAAATTCATTTGAATTTTAATCATTTCTGTTCAAGTGTATACATCAGATTGTTTTGAATAGTCACCAACTTGTGATAATTTAATGCACACATTAATTTCGAAAATAAATATTATATCATTAAACCGTCTTCATTACTGATTAAAATAAAGATTTAAAATGAAAATAGTTAATGATATATAGTCAAAAGAGCAATTGACCAATGATGTTGGCTGCTATTAATGCCAGATTTTTCTTTCTATATATTTTGAAAAAGTTTTATTTTTAAATAAGCAAACTTTATTAAAAGTTTTATATTTGGTTTGATATTTTGAACTGTCTTTTTTGGCTCACTGTTGAATATATGTAAATTTTATTTGAGTTTATCAGCATCTGTCTATAAATAATTTTGTTTTTGTTTCAGAGACTATGAAGAAGATGTTTACAGCAAAGACCCAAAATGGAGCCATTGACCAAGACCAAAAGAAGAAAATTAAAGGCAAGTATATTTAATTTTAGTCTAATTATAATTTTAGTTTTTATTACAGTAGCAGGCCTTACCAAGTTTCAGTCACAGAACATGAAGATTGTTTCATTGAAGATTGGAAATGAGTAGCATGTAAGTATTTGGTTATGTAATTGTACTTAAAACTATGTTAATATTTGTTAGGTCATTAAAATCAGTTTTTCCCTGAAATTTACACAAGGCATTTATCTGCATTTTCTATAAGTAATTGGGAAAATATGACCTGATTTAGATTGTTTGAAATTCAGTTGAATTTTAATCATTTCTGTTCAAATGTATACATCAGATTGTTTTGAATAGCCACCAACTTATGATAATTTGATGCACACATTAATTTCGAAAATAATGATTAATCATTAAACCATCTTCATTAGTGATTAAAATAAAGATTTAAAATGAAAATAGTTAATGATATATAGTCAAAAGAGCAATTGACCAATGATGTTGGCTGCCATTAATGCCAGTTTTTCTTTCTATATATTTTGAAAAAGTTTTATTTTTAAATAAGCAAACTTTATTAAAAGTTTTATATTTGGTTTGATATTTTTGAACTGTCTTTTTTTGGCTCACTGTTGAATATATGTAAATTTTATTTGAGTTTATCAGCATCTGTCTATAAATAATTTTGTTTTTGTTTCAGATACTATGAAGAAGATGTTTACAGCAAAGACCCGAAAATGGAGCCATTGACCAAGACCAAGACAAGAAAATTAAGGAAAGTATATTTCATTTTAATCTTATAAATATGATCTAATTATAATGTTAGTTTTTATTACAGTAGCAGGCCTTACCAAGTTTCAGTCACAGAACATGAAGATTGTTTCATTGAAGATTGGAAATGAGTAGCATGTAAGTATTTGGTTATACAATTGTACTTAAAACTATGTTAATATTTGTTAGGTCATTAAAATCAGTTTTTCCCTGGAAATTTACATATTTATCTGCATTTTTCTATAAGTTATTGGGAAAATATGACCTAATTTAAATTGTTTAAATTCATTTGAATTTTAATCATTTCTGTTCAAGTGTATACATCAGATTGTTTTGAATAGTCACCAACTTGTGATAATTTAATGCACACATTAATTTCGAAAATAAATATTATATCATTAAACCATCTTCATTACTGATTAAAATAAAGATTTAAAATGAAAATAGTTAATGATATATAGTCAAAAGAGCAATTGACCAATGATGTTGGCTGCTATTAATGCCAGATTTTCTTTCTATATATTTTGAAAAAGTTTTATTTTTAAATAAGCAAACTTTATTAAAAGTTTTATATTTGGTTTGATATTTTGAACTGTCATTTTTTTGGCTCACTGTTGAATATATGTAAATTTTATTTGAGTTTATCAGCATCTGTCTATAAATAATTTTGTTTTTGTTTCAGAGACAATGAAGAAGATGTTTACAGCAAAGACCCCGAAAATGGAGCCATTGACCAAGACCAAAAGAAGAAAATTAAAGGCAAGTATATTTAATTTTAGTCTAATTATAATTTTAGTTTTTATTACAGTAGCAGGCCTTACCAAGTTTCAGTCACAGAACATGAAGATTGTTTCATTGAAGATTGGAAATGAGTAGCATGTAAGTATTTGGTTATGTAATTGTACTTAAAACTATGTTAATATTTGTTAGGTCATTAAAATCAGTTTTTCCTGAAATTTACACAGGCATTTATCTGCATTTTCTATAAGTAATTGGGAAAATATGACCTGATTTAGATTGTTTGAAATTCAGTTGAATTTAATCATTTCTGTTCAAATGTATACATCAGATTGTTTTGAATAGCCACCAACTTATGATAATTTGATGCACACATTAATTTCAAAATAATGATTAATCATTAAACCATCTTCATTAGTGATTAAAATAAAGATTTAAAATGAAAATAGTTAATGATATATAGTCAAAAGAGCAATTGACCAATGATGTTGGCTGCCATTAATGCCAGTTTTTCTTTCTATATATTTTGAAAAAGTTTTATTTTTAAATAAGCAAACTTTATTAAAAGTTTTATATTTGGTTTGATATTTTGAACTGTCTTTTTTTGGCTCATTGTTGAATATATGTAAATTTTATTTGAGTTTATCAGCATCTGTCTATAAATAATTTTGTTTTTGTTTCAGATACTATGAAGAAGATGTTTACAGCAAAGACCCCGAAAATGGAGCCATTGACCAAGACCAAGACAAGAAAATTAAGGAAAGTATATTTCATTTTAATCTTATAAATATGATCTAATTATAATGTTAGTTTTATTACAGTAGCAGGCCTTACCAAGTTTCAGTCACAGAAATGAAGATTGTTTCATTGAAGATTGGAAATGAGTAGCATGTAAGTATTTGGTTATACAATTGTACTTAAAACTATGTTAATATTTGTTAGGTCATTAAAATCAGTTTTTCCTGAAATTTACATATTTATCTGCATTTTTCTATAAGTTATTGGGAAAATATGACCTGATTTAAATTGTTTGAAATTCATTTGAATTTTAATCATTTCTGTTCAAATGTATACATCAGATTGTTTTGAATAGTCACCAACTTATGATAATTTAATGCACACATTAATTTCGAAAATAAATATTATATCATTAAATCGTCTTCATTACTGATTAAAATAAAGATTTAAAATGAAAATAGTTAATGATATATAGTCAAAAGAGCAATTGACCAATGATGTTGGCTGCTATTAATGCCAGATTTTTCTTTCTATATATTTTGAAAAAGTTTTATTTTTAAATAAGCAAACTTTATTAAAAGTTTTATATTTGGTTTGATATTTTGAACTGTCATTTTTTGGCTCACTGTTGAATATATGTAAATTTTATTTGAGTTTATCAGCATCTGTCTATAAATAATTTTGTTTTTGTTTCAGAGACAATGAAGAAGATGTTTACAGCAAAGACCCGAAAATGGAGCCATTGACCAAGACCAAAAGAAGAAAATTAAAGGCAAGTATATTTAATTTTAGTCTAATTATAATTTTAGTTTTTATTACAGTAGCAGGCCTTACCAAGTTTCAGTCACAGAACATGAAGATTGTTTCATTGAAGATTGGAAATGAGTAGCATGTAAGTATTTGGTTATGTAATTGTACTTAAAACTATGTTAATATTTGTTAGGTCATTAAAATCAGTTTTCCTGAAATTTACACAAGGCATTTATCTGCATTTTTCTATAAGTAATTGGGAAAATATGACCTGATTTAGATTGTTTGAAATTCAGTTGAATTTTAATCATTTCTGTTCAAATGTATACATCAGATTGTTTTGAATAGCCACCAACTTATGATAATTTGATGCACACATTAATTTCGAAAATAATGATTAATCATTAAACCATCTTCATTAGTGATTAAAATAAAGATTTAAAATGAAAATAGTTAATGATATATAGTCAAAAGAGCAATTGACCAATGATGTTGCTGCCATTAATGCCAGTTTTTTCTTTCTATATATTTTGAAAAAGTTTTATTTTTTAAATAAGCAAACTTTATTAAAAGTTTTATATTTGGTTTGATATTTTGAACTGTCTTTTTTTTGGCTCATTGTTGAATATATGTAAATTTTATTTGAGTTTATCAGCATCTGTCTATAAATAATTTTGTTTTTGTTTCAGATACTATGAAGAAGATGTTTACAGCAAAGACCCGAAAATGGAGCCATTGACCAAGACCAAGACAAGAAAATTAAGGAAAGTATATTTCATTTTAATCTTATAAATATGATCTAATTATAATGTTAGTTTTTATTACAGTAGCAGGCCTTACCAAGTTTCAGTCACAGAACATGAAGATTGTTTCATTGAAGATTGGAAATGAGTAGCATGTAAGTATTTGGTTATACAATTGTACTTAAAACTATGTTAATATTTGTTAGGTCATTAAAATCAGTTTTTCCCTGGAAATTTACATATTTATCTGCATTTTTCTATAAGTAATTGGGAAAATATGACCTGATTTAAATTGTTTAAAATTCATTTGAATTTTAATCATTTCTGTTCAAGTGTATACATCAGATTGTTTTGAATAGTCACCAACTTGTGATAATTTAATGCACACATTAATTTCGAAAATAAATATTATATCATTAAACCGTCTCCATTACTGATTAAAACAAAGATTTAAAATGAAAATAGTTAATGATATATAGTCAAAAAGAGCAATTGACCAATGATGTTGGCTGCCATTAATGCCAGTTTTTTCTTTCTATATATTTTGAAAAAAGTTTTATTTTTTAAATAAGCAAACTTTATTAAAAGTTTTATATTTGGTTTGATATTTTTGAACTGTCTTTTTTTTGGCTCACTGTTGAATATATGTAAATTTTATTTGAGTTTATCAGCATCTGTCTATAAATAATTTTGTTTTTGTTTCAGATACTATGAAGAAGATGTTTACAGCAAAGACCCCGAAAATGGAGCCATTGACCAAGACCAAAAGAAGAAAATTAAAGGCAAGTATATTTAATTTTAGTCTAATTATAATTTTAGTTTTTTATTACAGTAGCAGGCCTTACCAAGTTTCAGTCACAGAACATGAAGATTGTTTCATTGAAGATTGGAAATGAGTAGCATGTAAGTATTTGGTTATGTAATTGTACTTAAAACTATGTTAATATTTGTTAGGTCATTAAAATCAGTTTTTCCTGAAATTTACATATTTAGCTGCATTTTGTTATAAGTAATTGGGGAAAGTATGACCTGATTTAGATTGTTTGAAATTCAGTTGAATTTTAATCATTTCTGTTCAAGTGTATACATCAGATTGTTTTGGTAAGCCAGCAACTTGTGATAATTTGATGCACACATTAATTTCGAAAATAATGATTATATCTTCAAACTGTCATCATTACTGATTAAAATAAAGATTTAAAATGAAACAAGATAATTATATATAGCCAAAAGAGCAATTGACCAATGATGTTGGCTGCCATTAATGCCAGTTTTTTCTTTCTTTATATTTTGAAAAAGTTTAAAGCAAACTGTTGAATATATGAATATTTTATTTGAGTTTACCAGCAGCTGTCTAAATAATTTTGTTTTGTTTCAGATACTATGAAGAAGATGTTTACAGCATAGACCCTGAAAATGGCACCATTGGCGAAGACCAGGACAAGATGCTTAAAGTAGCAGGCCTTACCAAGTTTCAGTCACAGAAGATAGGGATTATTTTATTGAAAATTGGAGATGAGTAACATGTAAGTATTTGGTTATTACATTTGTACTTGAAACTATGATTAAATTTGTTAGGTATTTAAAATCAGTTTTCTCCTGGAAATTTACATATTTATCTGCATTTTTCTATAAGTAATTGGGAAAATATGACCTAATTTAGATTGTTTAAAATTCATTTGAATTTTAATCATTTCTGTTCAAAATGTATACATCAGATTGTTTTGAATAGTCACCAACTTGTGATAATTTAATGCACACATTAATTTCGAAAATAAATATTATATCATTAAATCTCTGACTTTCATTACTGATTAAAATAAAGATTTAAACTATGAAAATAGTTAATGATATATAGTCAAAAGAGCATTATTGATTCTCAATGATGTTTGGCTCGTACATTAGACCTCTCAGATTTTTCTTTTCTATATATTTGATGAAAAAGTTTTATTGCTTTAAATAAGCAAACTTTATTAAAGAGTTTTATATTTGGTTTGATATTTTTGAACTGTCTTTTTTTTGGCTCACTGTTGAATATATGTAAATTTTATTTGAGTTTATCAGCATCTGTCTATAAATAATTTTGTTTTGTTTCAGATACTATGAAGAAGATGTTTGCAGCAAAGACCCCAGAAAATGGAGCCATTGACCAAGACCAATTTGAGAACAAAATTAAAGGCAAAGTATAACTTCTGAATTTGAACTAGATCTAATTATAATTTTAGTTTTTTATTACAGTAGCAGGCCTTACCAAGTTTCAGTCACAGAACATGAAGATTGTTTCATTGAAGATTGGAAATGAGTAGCATGTAAGTATTTGGTTATACAATTGTACTTAAAACTATGTTAATATTTGTTAGGTCATTAAAATCAGTTTTCCTGGAAATTTACATATTTAGCTGCATTTTGTTATAAGTAATTGGGGAAAATATGACCTGATTTAGATTGTTTGAAATTCAGTTGAATTTTAATCATTTCTGTTCAAGTGTATACATCAGATTGTTTTGGTAAGCCACCAACTTGATAATTTGATGCACACATTAATTTCGAAAATAATGATTATATCTTCAAACTGTCATCATTACTGATTAAAATAAAGATTTAAATGAAACAAGATAATTATATAGCCAAAAGAGCAATTGACCAATGATGTTGGCTGCCATTAATGCCAGTTTTTCTTTCTTTATATTTTGAAAAAGTTTATTTTTAAATAAGCAAACTGTTGAATATATGAATATTTTATTTGAGTTTACCAGCAGCTGTCTAAATAATTTTGTTTTGTTTCAGATACTATGAAGAAGATGTTTACAGCATAGACCCTAAAAATGGCACCATTGGCGAAGACCAGGACAAGATGCTTAAAGTAGCAGGCCTTACCAAGTTTCAGTCACAGAAGATAGAGATTATTTTATTGAAAATTGGAGATGAGTAACATGTAAGTATTTGGTTATTACATTTGTACTTGAAACTATGATTAAATTTGTTAGGTATTTAAAATCAGTTTTCTCCTGGAAATTTACACAAGGCATTTATCTGCATTTTTCTAAAAGTAATTGAGAAAATATGACCTGATTTAGATTGTTTGAAATTCATTTGAATTT
>JAASAO010003518.1:0-20400 GCA_017311375.1 Mytilus coruscus | reverse complement strand
TACATAAAGAATGAAATTATTGCCGGTAGAGAATATTCAACAAAAGGGTAAATATTGGCCCAAGATATTGATTAATACAACAAATATAGCAGCTTGACACTTAAACTCCTTCATGGAAGGCTATCATTTCTTAATATTTAGGTGGAGCACATTGGATCGTTGTACCAGCAATTTCTGACACGTTTTCTTCAACGACCTATAAGTTTTGAATGCCCCAATACATTTTCAATATCAAGACGCCAAAATGTGCGCAATTGAATTCCCTTTCCAAAACGCTAAACAGTTTATAAATCGGACCGTCAACAACAGAGATACGATTTTTTCAAAGTTTTCCTATAAGCCTTAACAGATTATCTCCCCTGAATTTCAATATGCAAATTTTGGCATACCTTCTTGAGGAAATTGTTACAAAAGACTACTATATAAGCAAGTCAGTAAGTGTATAATATAAGCATATCGGCGCATGCGTACTTGAAATTTGGGGTTCGGGGTTACAAAACGTTCCGGCTAACACTCAACCCTAACCCAACCTAACCTCATATATTCATACGCCAGCTATATAACACCAAATAAATGACACATGACCCATTATTCGCTGAATTTTAATACCCTAACCTAATTCCTAACCCTAACCCTAATTCCCATCCCACTTAATTTTAACCCAACCCTAATTTCCACCTGGCCATAGCCCTAACCCTGACCCAAACCCAAACCTAAACCTAACCCTCTCAATGAAAAATTACATACAGACTTTGAACGTTAATAACTTTGGCATTTCTCAACCGATTTAACAGATCTTTGGCGTTTTGGAAAGCCCAGACAGGCTGTTATTTGATCAATTTATTGTTTTGTCGTTCATATTAAAGCCCTTCTTTTCCTGTCAACCTGTAACATTGCAATCTGGTCATTTTCTGAGGCTCGTATCTTTGCCATTTCTCAAGCAATCGGAAAACATCTAAGTAAATAAGACTCGTTTTTCAAGTTCTTTCGGATAACCTCAGGTCGGAGACTTCATTCCTGTAAAAAAAAAAGTTGGGTTCAAAAGTCTGCCAATTCTTTGAAAGATTTGCAATTTTTCACAAGAACAACGAAATCTGCGTCATTTTACTACCTTAAAGCTGGAACTTTTGGTATACATAAGCTGACAAAATGCGCCAGCTATTGGTATATATAAGACGTGTATATCTATCGGGGTTATTATGCGTATCAACATGAAACGTGTTTGAACAAAATCGATGAAAGACGAAATACGCCAGCTATTTCACACGGTCCAAAAGCGTTTTTCATGGTTTCTCATTCTCAGAATAAGGTGTGAAATTTAAAGTGTGTGGTCCACTTGCAAAGAGGAAATCAATATAGTTAAAAAAAAAAAAAAAAAAAAAAAAAAAAAATTATAAATATAATTTAACTCAAACACTTCATAAAAGTACTCATTTATCAGACCAGTTGTTAATAAAAAAAAAAAAAAAAAAAAAAAAAAAATAATAGATATAAAACACTCCAGCATGAGGCATAAAACTACTCATTTATCAGACCAGTACTTAAATATCATATAAAGAAGAAATATTGGCACTTTTTATATCTGTCGACAAAGTTTTTAGTCTCCGTAGACTGAAAACTATGAACCAAAAAGAATAAAATATGATGCGGTATGGAATAACCAAGAAAAGGTCAATGTTGGCACCCTATATTGATGAGTATTACACATATAGCATTTTGAAACTTAAAACCTTCACTCTAATGTCTAACAATCAATCTTGAGGTACAAAAGTACTCAATTATCAAGCCGGTACAAGAATATCAATAAAAGAAAGAAATATTGTCACCTTTATTGTTATCGACACAAATATATAAATCGTAGACTTATACAGTGTCAAATTATCCATCCTAAGAATGAAATGTTCATGCCGGCACAGAAGTATCATCAAAAAGAAAGAAATATTGTCGCCTTTTATTGTTATCGACACAAATACAAGTAACCGTAGACTTATACAGTGTCAAATTATCCATCATAAGAATAAAATGTTCATGCTGGCACAGAAGTATCATCAAAAAGGATAGATATTGGCACCATTTATAGATGCAGACAACAAATACAGCACCCTGAAACATTCATTTCTTCACTTTTGTGTCTGAGAATCCATCTAAACTCATAAATATTATAAAACATATGAAATATTGTCACTTTTAATGGGTATCGACATAAATATCAGTAACCGTACACTTATAAATCTCTCAATTGTTGTCAAATTATGCATTCTTATAGTTGTCGACAAAAGTTTTAGTAACCGTAAACTCCAAACCTGTGTAAAACTATCAATCCTGAGGTACCGAAAGGATAAAATGTTAATGCCGGTAAGTAATAACCAAGAAAAATGGTCAATATTGGCACCCTATATTGCTGAATGCAACAAATACAGCACTTCAAAACCTTTATTCTTTCACTTTTATGTCTGACAATCCATTTGAATGTATCAAATGTCCTCTATTACCAGGCCAGTACAAGAATATTATAACAAAGATGAAATAGTGTCGCTTTTAATTGTTTCGCGACATAAATATCAGTAACCGTACACTTATAAATCTCTCAATTTGTGTCAAACTATTCATTCTAGATTCAAATAATGATGCGGACCAGAAAAATCAGGAAGAAAGGAAGATATTGGCACCTTTTGTTGATACCGACAAACATTTTGTTATTTAAACTTGTTTTCATTGCCATTTAATGTCAAACAACCCATCAGGATGTATTCAAAGTACTCAATTATAAGGCCAGTACCAGAATATCATTCAAAGAAGAAATATTGGCTCTTTTATTCTTGTCGACAAAAGTTTTAGTATAACCATAGACTTATGAAGCGCTTAATTTTGAAAATTTTCATCGCGAGGCACATAAAGAATGAAATTATTATGTCGGTAGAGAATATTCAACAAAAAGGGTAAATATTGGCCCAAGATATTGATTATCACAACAAATATAGCAGCTTGACACTTAAACCCTTCATGGAAGGCTATCATTTGGTAATATTTAGGTGGAGCACATTGATCGTTGTACCAGCACCATCTGACATTTTTCAACGACCCAGCAGCAATGCCCAATACATTTTCAATATCAAGACGCCAAATGTAGCACCTCTTCCAAAACGCTAAACAGTTTATAAATCGGACCGTCAACAGAGACATACGACGTTTCAAAGTTTTCCATAAGCCTTAACAGATTATCCTGAATTTCAATACGCAAAATTTGGCATACCTTCTGAGGAAATTGTTACAAAAGACCACTATATAAGCAAGTCAGTAAGTGTATAATATAAGCATATCGGCGCATGCGTACTTGAAATCTGGGGTTCAGGGTTGGGTTACAAAACAAGTTCCAACACTACTGGTAACCCCAACCCTAACCCTCATATATTCACCAGCCATAACAATTCAATCAACATGACATTACGACCCATTATGCCTGCTGACCTCTATCACTTATACCTGGTCCCAACCCTCAATTCCTAACCTTAACCCTAGCCCAATTTTAACCCCTGGCCCTAAACCTAACCCCAACCCAACCCTTTAACCCTCAACTCCTGGTCTCCCAACTCTTTAATTTAATTCATCAACTATTCTTACTCTTATCTTAATTCTTACTCTTACCTTGACTTGGTTCTTGGCTTTAATTCTCTAATTTTGCCTCATTTTTACCCTTAACCCTAATCTTAATTACCACCCTCATTGACCCTAATTCCCTTATTCTAACCCCTAATTTTAATTCCCTAACCCTAACCCCAACCCTAACCATCTTTAAATTTGTTTATTTCTCTTCATATTAACTGGGATTTTAATAAACTATACAGCTATCTTAGTTATATATTGATCTTACTAAATCCTAGGTTGTTATGTAGTTTGGTGTATTACAGTCAAATGCAACATTTAGTTAATTTAGGTGAAAAAGGTAGAATTTTCAGTTTTGACAACATTCAGATAGCCATCTTTAAATTTGTTTATTACTTTTCATATTAACTGGGATTTTAATAAACCATACAGCTATCTTAGTTATATATTGATCTTACTAAATCCCAGGTTGTTAGGTGTAGTTTGGTGTATTACAGTCAAATGCAACATTTAATTAATTTAGGTGAAAAAGGTAGAATTTTCAGTTTCGACAACATTCAGATAGCCATCTTTAAATTTGTTTATTCCTTTTTCATATTAACTGGGATTTTAATAAAACTATACAGCTATCTTAGTTATATATTGATCTTACTAAATCCCAGGTTGTTATGTAGTTTGGTGTATTACAGTCAAATGCAACATTTAATTAATTTGTGTGAAAAAGGTAGAATTTTCAGTTTCTGACAACATTCAGATAGCCATCTTTAAATTTGTTTCTAACTTTTCAAATTAATTGGGATTTTCATAGAACTATACAGCCATTTCAGTTATATATTGATCTTACTTAATACAATGTTATGTGGTTTGGTGTATTGCTATCAAATGTAATGGATTCAATTCATCTTAGTAAAAAATCTAGAATTTTCAGATCGGACTGAATGTAGATAGTCATCTTTAATTTTTTCATAGCCTCAGCTTCAAGTTAGAAGAAGTTAGTTAGAGGGAAGTTAGAAGGGAAGGAAGTAGGGTTAGGAGGCAGGGTAGGTTAGGTTAGAAGTTAGGGTGAAGTTAGGCTAGGCTAGTTAGGGTTAGGTTTGAAGAAGGGTTATTGGTGGGTAAGTTAGGCCAGGGGTGAGAAGCAGGTTAGGGGCTAGGTTAGGTTAGGGTTAGGTTGGTTAGGAAGCTCCTGACGAGATTCTGCACCTTTGACTCTGCGCATGTGTGCACCTTCACTTCTGCGCATGCCTGAAGGTTTTGGTTTGGGTTTGGATTATAGTAAGGGTTTTCTATAATAGTATACCTCATTTGCATATTGTGAAGTGGGGAGATAATCCTATTTGGAATATAAGCAAATTTTGTTTTAGCGTAGCTCTTTCGTTAGTGGTCCGATTTATGATCTGTTAAGCGTTTTAGAAAGATAATTTAATTGCGCACATTTTGGTGCCTTAATATTGAAGATGTATTTGGAATTCAAATGTAATAGGCCCTGACTTATGTGTTAGTACAACAGTCCAATGTGCTCCACCTAATAAATTAAAAAGATAGCCTTCCATGAAGGAGCTTAAGTGAAGTTGCAATATTTGTTGTATTCATCAATATCTGGGGCCAGTATCAATTTGTTCTACCATTTTGTTTTCATTGTCACGGTTGGCCATCACATGTCACGTGACATTTAAATTTATAACAGCAGCACCGCTTAATATGGCGAATAGCTGTAACCTGCAATTTTTGAAAAGACAAAAACGAGAGACCAAAGTGTAACTAAAAAAAAAATAGGCTTTGATATAATTTCTTAGTGAAGGATCGACTGCGCATGCGCAAGAAAAATTATAACGAGTTAGAAGTTAGGTTAGGTTAGTTAGGTTAGGTTTAGGTTAGGGTTAGGGTTAGGTTGGGTTAGGTTAGGTTAGGTTAGGGTTAGGGTTAGGTTAGGGTATTAGGAAATTCAGCGAATAATGGGTCGTAGTGTCATTTTATTTGGTGTTATATGGCTGGCGTATGAATATATGAGGGTTAGGTTAGTTAGGGTTAGTGTTAGCCGAACTTGTTTTGTAACCCTAACCCCGAACCCCAAATTTCAAGTACGCATGCCGATATGCTTATATTATACACTTACTGACTTGCTTATATAGTAGTCTTTTGTAACAATTTCAAGAAGGTATGCCAAAATTTGCATATTGAAATTCAGGGAGATAATCTGTTAAGGCTTATAGGAAACTTTGAAAAATCGTATCTCTGTTGTTGACGGTCCGATTTATAAACTGTTTAGCGTTTTAGAAAGGGAATTCAATTGCGCACATTTTGGCGTCTTGATATTGAAAATGTATTGGGGCATTCAAAACTTATAGGTCGTTGAAGAAAACGTCAGAAATTGCTGGTACAACGATCCAATGTGCTCCACCTAATATATTAAGAAAAGATAGCCTTCCATGAAGGAGTTAATGTGTCAAGCTGCTATATGTTGTTGTATTAATCAATATCTTGGGCCAATATTTCTTTTGTTGAATATTCTCACCGGCATAATTGTTTATTCTTTATGTACCTCGCGATGAAAAGTTTTTTCAAAAATTAAGCGCCTATAAGTCTATGGTTATACTAAACTTTTGTCGACAAGAATAAAAAGAGCCAATATTTCTTCTTTTGAATGATATTCTGGTACTGGCCTTATAATTGAGTACTTGAATACATCCTGAATGGGTTGTTTGACATTAAATGGCAATGAAAACAAGTTTAAATAACAAAATTTGTTGTCAGCATCAACAAAGGTGCCAATATCTGTCCTTTCTTCCTGATTTTGGGTTAGGGTTAGGTTAGGGTTAGGGTTAGGGGTTGGGTTGGGTGAGGGTTAGGTTAGGTTAGGGTTAGGGAAGAGGGTTAGGGTTAGGGTTAGGGTTAGGGTTAGGTTAGGTTAGTTAGGTTAGGTTAGGTTAAGGTTAGGTTAGGGTTAAGGGTAGGTTAGGTTAGTTAGTTAGTGGGTTAGGCGAAGAAGAAGGCTAGTTAGAAGAAGTTAGGTTAGTTAGAAGAAGAAGAAGTTAGGGTATTAGGAAATTCAGCGAACAATGGGTCGTAGTGTCATTTTATTTGTGTTATATGGCTGGCGTATGAAATATGAGGGTTAGGTTGGGGTTAGGGGTTAGTGTTAGCCGGAACTTGTTTTGTAACCCCAACCCCGAACCCCAAATTTCAAGTACGCATGCGCCGATATGCTTATATTATACACTTACTGACTTGCTTATATAGTAGTCTTTTGTAACAATTACCTCAAGAAGGTATGCCAAAATTTGCATATTGAAATTCAGGGAGATAATCTGTTAAGGCTTATAGGCAAACTTTGAAAAATCGTATCTCTGTTGTTGACGGTCCGATTTATAAACTGTTTAGCGTTTTGAAAGGGAATTCAATTGCGCACATTTTTGGTGTCTTGATATTGAAAATGTATTGGGGCATTCAAAAGTTATAGGTCGTTGAAGAAAACGTGTCAGAAATTGCTGGTACAACGATCCAATGTGCTCCACCCAAATATTAAGAAATGATAGCCTTCCATGAAGGAGTTTAAGTGTCAAGTTGCTATATTTGTTGTATTCATCAATGTCTTGGGCCAATATTACCCTTTTTCTTGAATATTCTCTACCGGCATAATAATTTTATTCTTTATGTACCGCGATGAAAAGTTTTCAAAATTAAGCGCTTCGTAAGTCTACGGTTACACTAAAACTTTTGTCGACAAGAATAAAAAGAGCCAATATTTCTTCTCTTGAATGATATTCTGGTACTGGACCTTATAATTGAATACTTTGAATAAATACATCCTGATGGGTTGTTTGACATTAAATGGTTAGGTTAATGAAAACAAGTTTAGGTTAGGGTTAGTAACAAAAATTTGTTGTCGGTATCAACAAAAGGTGCCAACATCTTCCTTTCTTCCTGATTTTTTGTAAACCCTTGTCCGCGCATCATTATTTGAATCTAAGAATGAAAAGTTTGACACAAATTGAGAGATTTATAAGTGTACGGTCCGATACTGATTTTATGTCGCGAAACAATTAAAAGCGACACTATTTCATCTTTTGTTATAATATTCTTGTACTGGCCAGGTAATAGAGGACATTTGATACATTCAAATTTATTGTCAGACATAAAAGTGAAAGAATAAAGGTTTTGAAGTGCTATATTTGTTGCGATTCAGCAATATAGGGACATTTGATACCAATATTGACCATTTTTTTGAAGTGCTATATTTGGTTATTAGGGTGCCATTCACCATTTTTCTGCATTAACATTTTATCCTTTCGGTACCTGAGGATTGATAGTTTTACAGGTTTGGAGTTTACGGTTACTAAAACTTTGTCGACAACTATAAGAATGCATAATTTGACAACAATTGAGAGATTTATAAGTGTACGGTTACTGATATTTATGTCGATACCCATTAAAAGTGACAATATTTCATATGTTTTATAATATTTATGAGTTTAGATGGATTCTCAGACACAAAAGTGAAGAAATGAATGTTTCAGGGTGCTGTATTTGTTGTCTGCATCTATAAATGGTGCCAATATCTATCCTTTTTGATGATACTTCTGTGCCAGCATGAACATTTTATTCTTATGATGGATAATTTGACACTGTATAAGTCTACAGTTACTATATTTGTGTCGATAACAATAAAAGGCACAATATTTCTTTTCTTTTATTGATATTCTTGTACCGGCTTGGTAATTGAGTACTTTTTGTACCCAAAGATTGATTGTTAGACATTAGAGTGAAGGATTTTAAGTTTCAAATTGCTATATGTGTTGTACTCATCAATATAGGGTGACAACATTGACCTTTTCTTGGTTATTCCATACCGGCATCATATTTTATTCTTTTTGTTCATAGTTTTCAGTCTACGGAGACTAAAACTTTGTCTACACATATAAAAAGTGCCAATATTTCTTCTTTTTATATGATATTTAGGTACTGGTCTGATAAATGAGTACTGTTATGCCTCATGCTGGAGTGTTGAGTTAAATTATATTTATTATTATTTTTTTTTTTTTTTTTTAGGGTTAGGTTAGGTTGTTAAATACTTTGGTGTACTGCTGTCAAATGTCAGCATTTAATTAATCTAGTGAAAAAGCTAGAATTTTCAGTTTGGACAACATTCAGATAGCCATCTTTAAATTTGTTAATTACTTTTTTATATTAACTAGGATTTTCATAAACTATACTTGATTTTCATCAAACTTTACAGCTATCTCAGTTTAATATTGATCTTACTGAAACCAGGCTGTTATACTTTGTACTGCTGTCAAATGTCAGCATTTAATTAATCTAGGTGAAAAAACTAGAATTTTCAGTTTGGACAACATTCAGATAGCCATCTTTAAATTTGTTTATTACTTTTCATATTAACTGGGATTTTAATAAACTATACAGCTATCTTAGTTATATATTGGTCTTACTAAATCCCAGGTTGTTATGTAGTTTGTATTACAGTCAAATGCAACATTTAATTAATTTAGGTGAAAAAGGTAGAATTTTCAGTTTCACAACATTCAGATAGCCATCTTTAAATTTCTTTATTCCTTTTTCATATTAACTGGGATTTAATAAAACTATACAGCTATCTTAGTTATATATTGATCTTACTAAATCCCAGGTTGTTATGTAGTTTGTGTATTACAGTCAAATGCAACATTTAGTTAATTTAGTGAAAAAGGTATAATTTTCAGTTTCGACAACATTCAGATAGCCATCTTTAAATTTGTTTATTACTTTTCATATTAACTGGGATTTTAATAAAACTATACAGCTATCTTAGTTATATTGATCTTACTAAATCCCAGGTTGTTATGTAGTTTGCGTATTACAGTCAAATGCAACATTTAGTTAATTTAGGTGAAAAAGGTAGAATTTTCAGTTTCGACAACATTCAGATAGCTATCTTTAAATTTGTTTATTACTTTTCATATTAACTGGGATTTTAATAAAACTATACAGCTATCTTAGTTATATATTGATCTTACTAAATCCCAGGTTGTTATGTAGTTTGGTGTATTACAGTCAAATGCAACATTTAGTTAATTTAGGTGAAAAGGTAGAATTTTCAGTTTCGACAACATTCAGATAGCCATCTTTAAACTTGTTTATTACTTTTCATATTAACTGGGATTTTAATAAAACTACAGCTATCTTAGTTATATATTGATCTTACTAAATCCTAGGTTGTTATGTAGTTTGGTATTACAGTCAAATGCAACATTTAATTAATTTAGGTGAAAAGGTAGAATTTTCAGTTTCGACAACATTCAGATAGCCATCTTTAAATTTGTTTATTCCTTTTCATATTAACTGGGATTTTAATAGAACTATACAGCTATCTTAGTTATATATTGATCTTACTAAATCCCAGGTTGTTATGTAGTTTGGTGTATTACAGTCAAATGCAGCATTTAATTAATTTAGGTGAAAAGGTAGAATTTTCAGTTTTGACAACATTCAGATAGCCATCTTTAAATTTGTTTCAACTTTTCAAATTAATTGGGATTTTCACAGAACTATACAGCCATTTCAGTTATATATTGATCTTACTTAATACAATGTTATGTAGTTTGGTGTATTGCTATGAAATGTAAGGATTCAATTCATCTTAGTAAAAAATCTAGAATTTTCAGATCGGACTGAATGTAGATAGTCATCTTTAATTTTTTCATAGCCTTTTCAAATCAACTTGGACTTTCATAAAACTGTACAGATATCTTACTAAATATTGATCTTACTGAATCTCAGGTTATTTTGTAGTTTGGTGAATTGCGGTCAAGTTCAAGGATTTAATTAATCTAGGTTAATAAAGAACTAGAATTTTAATTCTGCACTGAATGCAGATAGTCATCTTTAAATTTTTTATAACTTTTCAAATCAACTTGGATTTTCATTAAACTTACAGCTATCTCAGTTAAATGTTGATCTTACTGAACCCAGGCTGTTATGTACTTTGGTGTACTGCTGTCAAATGTCAACATTTAATTAATCTAGGTGAAAAAACCTAATTTTCAGTTTGGACAACATTCAGATAGCCATCTTTAAATTTGTTTATTCCTTTTTCATATTAACTGGGATTTTAATAAAACTATACAGCTATCTTAGTTATATATTGATCTTACTAAATCCCAGGTTGTTATGTAGTTTGGTGTATTACAGTCAAATGCAACATTTAATTAATTTAGGTGAAAAGGGTAGAATTTTCAGTTTCGACAACATTCAGATAGGCATCTTTAAATTTGTTTATTACTTTTCAAAATAACTGGGTTTTTCATAAACTATACAGCAAGATCATTTATATATTGATCTTACTGAATCCCAGGTTGTTATCTAGTTTTGTGCATTGCTGTCAAAGGTCAGTATTGGGGCATTCAAAAGTTATAGGTCGTTGAAGAAAACTAGTACTGACTTATGTGTCACAAATTGCTGTTACAACAATCCAATGTGCTCCACCTAAAAATTAAGAAATGATGGCCTTCCGTGAAGGAGTTTAGTGTCAAGTTGCTATATTTGTTGTATTTATCAATATCTGGGTCCAATATTTACCCTTTTTCTTGAATATTCTCTACAGGCATAATCATTTTATTCTTTATGTACCTCAGGATGAAAAGTTTTAAAAATTTAAGCGCCTGGTTATACTAAAACTTTGTCGACATAAATAAAAAGTGCCAATATTTCTTCTTTTGAATGCTATTTTAGTACTGGTCTTATAACTGAGTACTTTTAAATACATCCCGATGGGTTGTTTGACATTAAAGGGAATGAAAACAAGTTTTAAATAATAAAATTTATTGGTATCACTGAAGTGTACGGCCGCACTTTCCGACCTCACTGAAGAAACGTTTGTGTTATAATTTTTTTAATGGTCAGGGTTTAAGGGTCAAGGTTAGTGTTAGAGTTAGAGTTAGGGTCAGGATAGTAACTTTGACGAGGGTAGTGGACTTTGACAAGGGTTAGTGAGGTGCCCTTTTCACTTCTGCGCATGTCTGCCCTTTCTTGTGACTGTGTATGCGTCAGAAATTCCCAAAATATTTCTAAGTACAGAGTATGAAAAGTGCCTTTGACTTCAATCTTGAAACAGGTGTAGAATGGATTTGAATAGAGATATTTTCTTAAAGTTAACTGTTCCGAAAAGATGAAAAGGCGATCTAGAGGATGAAACTTATTGGTATCACTGAAGTGTACGGCCGCACTTTCCGACCTCACTAAAAACGTTTGTGTTATAATTTTTTTTATGGTCAGGTTTGGGTTAAGGTCAAGGTTAGTGTAAGGGTTAGGGTCAGGTAGTAACTTGACGAGGTAGTGGACTTTGACGAGGGTTAGTGAGGTGCCCTTTTCACTTCTGCGCATGTCTGCCCTTTCTTTGTGACTGTGTATGCGTCAGAAATTTCAAAAATATTTCTAAGTATAGTATGAAAAGTGCCTTGATCTCAATCTTCAAACAGGTGTTGAATGGATTTGAATAGATATATTTTCTTAAAATTAACTGTTCCGAAAAGATGAAAAGGCGATCTAGAAGATGGAAACTTATTGGTATCACTGAAGTGTACGGCCGCACTTTCCGACCTCACTGAAGAAACGTTTGTGTTATAACTTTTTTTCTCTATATGGTCAGAGTTAGGGTTAGGGTCAGGTCAGGGTTTAAGAAGGTTAGGTAAGAGTTTGGGTTAGGGTCAGGTCAGGGTTTGCTAGGTTAGGGTCAAGAAGTCAGGTCAGGTTCAAGAAGGTTAGGTAGGTTAGGTTAGTTAGGGAAGAAGAATAAGTTAGGTTAGGGTTAGGGTTAGGGTTAGGTTAGGTTAGGGTTAGGAAGTTAGGTTAGGTTAGGTAAGAAGAAGAAGTTAGGGTTAGGTTAGGTTAGGTTAGGTTAGGTTAGGTTAGGGTTAGGGTTAGGGGTTAGGGTTAGGGTTAGGGTTAGGTTAGGTTAGGTTAGGCATTAGGAAACCAGCGAATAATGGGTCGTAGTGTCATTTTATTTGGTGTTATATGGCTGGCGTATGAATATATGAGGGTTAGTTAGCGAGAAGGTTAGTGTTAGCCGGAACTTGTTTTGTAACCCCAACCCCGAACCCCAAATTTCAAGTACGCATGCGCCGATATGCTTATATTATACACTTACTGACTTGCTTATATAGTAGTCTTTTGTAACAATTTCCTCAAGAAGGTATGCCAAAATTTGCATATTGAAATTCAGGGAGATAATCTGTTAAGGCTTATAGGAAACTTTGAAAATCGTATCTCTGTTGTTGACGGTCCGATTTATAAACTGTTTAGCGTTTTGAAAGGGAATTCAATTGCGCACATTTTGGCGTCTTGATATTGAAAATGTATTGGGCCATTCAAAACTTATAGGTCGTTGAAGAAAACGTGTCAGAAATTGCTGGTACAACGATCCAATGTGCTCCACCTAAATATTAAGAAATGATAGCCTTCCATGAAGGAGTTTAAGTGTCGTTGCTATATTTGTTGTATTCATCAATATCTTGGGCCAATATTTACCTTTTTGTTGAATATTCTGTACCGCATAATAATTTATTCTTTATGTACCGGCGATGAAAAGTTTTTCAAAATTAAGCTTCAGTAAGTCTATGGTTATACTAAAACTTTTGTCGACAAGAATAAAAAGAGCTAATATTTTCTTTGAATGATATTCTGGTACTGGCCTTATAATTGAGTACTTTTGAATACATCCTGATGGGTTGTTTGACATTAAATGGCAATGAAAACAAGTTTAAATAACAAAATTTGTTGTCGGTATCAACAAAAGGTGCCAATATCTTCCTTTCTTCCTGATTTTTCTGGTCCGGCATCATTATTTGAATCTAAGAATGAATAGTTTGACACAAATTGAGAGATTTATAAGTGTACGGTTGGGGTTAGGGTTAGGGTTAGAGGGAAGTTAGGGTTAGGGGTTAGGTTAGGTAGGGTTAGGTTAGGTTAGGTTAGGCTAGGTTAGGTTGGTTAGGGTTAGGTTAGGTATTAGGAAATTCAGCGAACAATGGGTCGTAGTGTCATTTTATTTGGTGTTATATGGCTGGCGTATGAATATATGAGGGTTAGGTTGGGTTAGGTTAGTGTTAGCCGGAACTTGTTTTGTAACCCTAACCCCGAACCCCAATTTCAAGTACGCATGCGCCGATATGCTTATATTATACACTTACTGACTTGCTTATATAGTAGTCTTTTGTAACAATTTCTCAAGAAGGTATGCCAAAATTTGCATATTGAAATTCAGGAGATAATCTGTTAAGGCTTATAGGAAAACTTTGAAAAATCGTATCTCTGTTGTTGACGGTCCGATTTATAAACTGTTTAGCGTTTTGGAAAGGAATTCAATTGCGCACATTTTGGCGTCTTGATATTGAAAATGTATTGGGCCATTCAAAACTTATAGGTCGTTGAAGAAAACGTGTCAGAAATTGCTGGTACAACGATCCAATGTGCTCCACCTAAATATTAAGAAATGATAGCCTTCCATGAAGGAGTTTATGTCAAGCTGCTATATTTGTTGTATTCATCAATATCTTGGGCCAATATTTACCCTTTTGTTGAATATTCTGTACCGCATAATAATTTATTCTTTATGTACCTCGCGATGAAAAGTTTTTCAAAAATTAAGCGCTGTAAGTCTATGGTTATACTAAAACTTTGTCGATAAGAATAAAAAAGAGCCAATATTTCTTCTTTGAATGATATTCTGGTACTGGCCTTATAATTGAGTACTTTTGAATACATCCTGATGGGTTGTTTGACATTAAATGGCAATGAAAACAAGTTTAAATAACAAAATTTGTTGTCGGTATCAAACAAAAGGTGCCAATATCTTCCTTTCTTCCTGATTTTCTGGTCCGCATCATTATTTGAATCTAAGAATGAATAGTTTGACACAAATTGAGAGATTTATAAGTGTACGGTTACTGATATTTATGTCGCGAAACAATTAAAAGCGACACTATTTCATCTTTGTTATAATATTCTTGTACTGGCCTGGTAATAGAGGACATTTGATACATTCAAATGGATTGTCAGACATAAAAGTGAAAGAATAAAGGTTTTGAAGTGCTGTATTTGTTGCATTCAGCAATATAGGGTGCCAATATTGACCATTTTTCTTGGTTATTACTACCGGCATTAACATTTTATCCTTTCGGTACCTCAGGATTGATAGTTTTACACAGGTTTGAGTTTACGGTTACTAAAACTTTGTCGACAACTATAAGAATGCATAATTTGACAACAATTGAGAGATTTATAAGGTACGGTTACTGATATTTATGTCGACACCCATTAAAAGTGACAATATTTCATATGTTTTATAATATTTATGAGTTTAGATGGATTCTCAGACACAAAAGTGAAGAAATGAATGTTTCAGGGTGCTGTATTTGTTGTCTGCATCTATAAATGGTGCCAATATCTATCCTTTTTGATGATACTTCTGTGCCAGCATGAACATTTTATTCTTATGATGGATAATTTGACACTGTATAAGCTCACGGTTACTTGTATTTGTGTCGATAACAATAAAAGGCGCCAATATTTCTTTTCTTTTGATGATACTTCTGTGCCGCATGAACATTTCATTCTTAGGATGGATAATTTGACACTGTATAAGTCTACGGTTACTTATATTTGTGTCGATAACAATAAAAGGCTCACAATATTTTCTTTTATTGATATTCTTGTACCGGCTTGATAATTGAGTACTTTTTGTACCTCAAGATTGATTGTTAGACATTAGAGTGAAGGATTTTAAGTTTCAAAATGCTATATGTGTTGTACTCATCAATATAGGGTGCCAACATTGACCTTTTTCTTGGTTATTCCATACATCGCATCATATTTTATTCTTTTGGTTCATAGTTTTCAGTCTACGGAGACTAAAAACTTTGTCGACAGATATAAAAGTGCCAATATTTCTTCTTTATATGATATTTAAGTACTGGTCTGATAAATGAGTAGTTTTATGCCTCATGCTGGAGTGTTTTATATCTATTATTTTTTTTTTTTTTTTTTTTTTTTTTTTTATTTATTAACTGGTCTGATAAATGACTACTTTTATGAAGTGTTTGAGCTAAATTATATTTATAATTTTTTTTTTTTTTTTTTTTTTTTTTTTAACTATATTGATTTCCTCTTTGCAAGTGGACCACACACTTTAAATTTCACACACCTTATTCTGAGAATGAGAAACCATGAAAACGCTTTGACCGTGTGAAATAGCTGGCGTATTTCGTCTTTCATCGATTTTGTTCAAACACGTTTCATGTTGATACGCACAACCCCGATAGATATACACGTCTTATATACACCAATAGCTGGCGCATTTTGTCAGCTTATGTATACCAAAGTTCCAGCTTTAAGGTAGTAAAATGACGCAGATTTCGTTGTTCTTGTGAAAAATTGCAAATCTTTCAAAGAATTTGGCAGATTTTGAACCCAACTTTCTTTTTACAGGAATGAAGTTCCGACCTGAGGTTATCCTGAAAGAACTTGAAAAACGAGTCTTATTTACTTAGATGTTTTTCCGATTGCTTGAGAAATGGCAAAGATACGAGCCTCAGAAAATGACCAGATTGCAATGTTACAGGTTGACAGGAAAAGAAAGGCTTTAATATGAACGACAAAACAATAAATTGATCAAATAGCAGCCTGTCTGGGCTTTCAAAAACGCCAAAGATCTGTTAAATCGGTTGAGAAATGCCAAAGTTATTAACGTTCAAAGTCTGTATGCAATTTTTCATTGAGAGGGTTAGGTTTGGGTTTGGTTTGGGTCAGGGTTGGGGTTATGGTCAGGTTAGTTAGGTTATGGTCAGGTTAGTTAGTGTTATGGTTAGGGTTGGGTTAGGGTCAGGTTAGTGTTTGGGTTAGGGTATTAGGAAATTCAGCGAATAATGGGTCGTAGTGTCATTTTATTTGGTGTTATATGGCTGGCGTATGAATATATGAGGGTTAGGGTTGGGGTTAGGGTTAGTTAGCCGGAACTTGTTTTGTAACCCTAACCCCGAACCCCAAATTTCAAGTACGCATGCGCCGATATGCTTATATTATACACTTACTGACTTGCTTATATAGTAGTCTTTTGTAACAATTTCCTCAAGAAGGTATGCCAAAATTTGCATATTGAAATTCAGGGAGATAATCTGTTAAGGCTTATAGGAAAACTTTGAAAAATCGTATCTCTGTTGTTGACGGTCCGATTTATAAACTGTTTAGCGTTTTGAAAGGGAATTCAATTGCGCACATTTTGGCGTCTTGATATTGAAAATGTATTGGGCCATTCAAAACTTATAGGTCGTTGAAGAAAACGTGTCAGAAATTGCTGGTACAACGATCCAATGTGCTCCACCTAAATATTAAGAAATGATAGCCTTCCATGAAGGAGTTTATGTCAAGCTGCTATATTTGTTGTATTCATCAATATCTTGGGCCAATATTTACCCTTTTGTTGAATATTCTGTACCGGCATAATAATTTTATTCTTTATGTACCTCGCGATGAAAAGTTTTTCAAAAATTAAGCGCTTCGTAAGTCTATGGTTATACTAAAACTTTGTCGACAAGAATAAAAAGAGCCAATATTTCTTCTTTTGAATGATATTCTGGTACTGGCCTTATAATTGAGTACTTTTGAATACATCCTGATGGGTTGTTTGACATTAAATGGCAATGAAAACAAGTTTAAATAACAAAATTTGTTGTCGGTATCAACAAAAGGTGCCAATATCTTCCTTTCTTCCTGATTTTTCTGGTCCGGCATCATTATTTGAATCTAAGAATGAATAGTTTGACAAATTGAGAGATTTATAAGCTAGGCCAGGGCCAGGTTAGGGGGAGGAAGGGTTAGGTTGTTAGGCCAGAAGTTAGTTGTAATAGGTTAGGTTAGGTTAGGGTTAGGGTTAGGTTAGGTTAGGGTTAGGGTTAGGGTTAGGTTAGAAATAGGGTTAGAAGTTAGGGTTAGGTTAGGTTAGGGTTAGGGTTAGGGTTAGGGTAGGTTAGGAAGGGACTTTGGCGAGATCTGCAGCACCTTTGACTTCTGCGCATGTGTGCACCTTTTCACTTCTGCGCATGCGTGAGGGTTTTGGTTTGAGTTTGGCTTAGGTAAGGGTTTTCTATAAAAGTATACCTGATTTGCATATTGTGAAGCAGGAGATAACCTGATTTGGAATATAAGCAAATTTTGTTTTAAACGTAGCTCTTTCGTTAGTGGTCCGATTTATAAACTGTTGCGTTTTAGAAAGATAATTTAATTGCGCACATTTTGATGTCTTGATATTGAAAATATATTGGGAATTCAAAAGTTATAGGTCGTTGAAGAAAACGTGTCAGAAATTGCTGGTACAACGATCCAATGTGCTCCACCTAAATATTAAGAAATGATAGCCTTCCATGAAGGAGTTTAAGTGTCAAGTTGCTATATTTGTTGTATTAATCAATATTGGGCCAATATTTACCCTTTTGTTGAATTTTCTACCGGCATAATAATTTTATTCTGTATGTACCTCGCGATGAAAAGTTTTTCAAAAATTAAGCGCTTGGTAAGTCTACGGTTATACTAAAACTTTTGTCGACAAGAATAAAAAGAGCCAATATTTCTTTCTTGAATGATATTCTGGTACTGGCCTTATAATTGAGTACTTTTAAATACATCCTGATGGGTTGTTTGACATTAAATGGCAATGAAAACAAGTTAAAATAACAAAATTTGTTGTCGGTATCAACAAAAGGTGCCAATATCTTCCTTTCTTCCTGATTTTTCTGGTCCGCATCATTATTTGAATCTAAGAATGAATAGTTTGACACAAATTGAGAGATTTATAAGGTACGGTTACTGATATTTATGTCGCTAAACAATTTAAAGCGACACTATTTCATCTTTGTTATAATATTCTTGTACTGGCCTGGTAATAGAGGACATTTGATACATTCAAATGGATTGTCAGACATAAAAGTGAAAGAATAAAGGTTTTGAAGTGCTATATTTGTTGCATTCAGCAATATAGGTGCCAATATTGACCATTTTTCTTGGTTATTACTTACCGGCATTAACATTTTATCCTTTCGGTACTTCAGGATTGATAGTTTTACACAGGTTTGAGTTTACGGTTACTAAAACTTTGTCGACAACTATAAGAATGCATAATTTGACAACAGTTGAGAGATTTATAAGTGTACGGTTACTGATATTTATGTCGATACCCATTAAAAGTGACAATATTTCATATGTTTTATAATATTTATGAGTTTAGATGGATTCTCAGACACAAAAGTGAAGAAATGAATGTTTCAGGGTGCTGTATTTGTTGTCTGCATCTATAAATGGTGCCAATATCTATCCTTTTTGATGATACTGTGCCAGCATGAACATTTTATTCTTATGATGGATAATTTGACACTGTATAAGTCATACGTTACTTGTATTTGTGTCGATAACAATAAAAGGCGACAATATTTCTTTTCTTTTGATGATACTTGTGCGGCATGAACATTTCATTCTTAGGATGGATAATTTGACACTGTATAAGTCACGGTTACTTATATTTGTGTCGATAACAAATAAAAGGCACAATATTTCTTTTTTTTATTGATATTCTTGTACCGCTTGATAATTGAGTACTTTTGTACCTCAAGATTGATTGTTAGACATTAGAGTGAAGGATTTTAAGTTTCAAAATGCTATATGTGTTGTACTCATCAATATAGGGTGCCAACATTGACCTTTTCTTGGTTATTCCATACCGCATCATATTTTATTCTTTTTGGTTCATAGTTTTCAGTCTACGGAGACTAAAAACTTTGTTTACAGATATAAAAGTGCCAATATTTCTTCTTTATATGATATTTAAGTACTGGTCTGATAAATGAGTAGTTTTATGCCTCATGCTGGAGTGTTTTATATCTATTATTTTTATTTTTTTTTTTTTTTTTTTTATTTATTAACTGGTCTGATAAATGAGTACTTTTATGAAGTGTTTGAGTTAAATTATATTTATAATTTTTTTTTTTTTTTTAACTATATTGATTTCTTTGCAAGTGGACCACACACTTTAAATTTCACACACCTTATTCTGAGAATGAGAAACCATGAAAACGCTTTTGGACCGTGTGAAATAGCTGGCGTATTTCGTCTTTCATCGATTTTGTTCAAACACGTTTCATGTTGATACGCACAACCCCCGATAGATATACACGTCTTATATACACCAATAGCTGGCGCATTTTGTCAGCTTATGTATACCAAAAGTTCCAGCTTTAAGGTAGTAAATGACGCAGATTTCGTTGTTCTTGTGAAAAATTGCAAATCTTTCAAAGAATTGGCAGATTTTGAACCCAACTTTTTTACAGGAATGAAGTTCCGACCTGAGGTTATCCTGAAAGAACTTGAAAAACGAGTCTTATTTACTTAGATGTTTTCCGATTGCTTGAGAAATGGCAAAGATACGAGCCTCAGAAATGACCAGATTGCAATGTTACAGGTTGACAGGAAAAGAAAGGCTTTAATATGAACGACAAACAATAAATTGATCAAATAGCAGCCTGTCTGGGCTTTCCAAAACGCCAAAGATCTGTTAAATCGGTTGAGAAATGCCAAAGTTATTAACGTTCAAAGTCTGTATGCAATTTTTCATTGAGAGGGTTAGGGTTTGGGTTTGGGCTTGGGTCAGGGTTAGGTTATGGTCAGGGTTAGGGTTGGGGTTATGGTCAGGTTAGGTTAGTGTTATGGTTAGGTTTGTTAGGGTCAGGTTAGTGTTTGGGTTAGGGTATTAGGAAATTC